>JAANYP010000147.1:0-34416 GCA_020465985.1 Centrapalus pauciflorus
AATGCCATTTTCGAATCTACTGACATATTCGATCCCTGCCATATTCGAGTTTAGCTTAAACCCGAATTCACCCTGAAACTTTGAAAATTTCAGAAATTTTTGAAATAAATTCAACTTTTTCAACCTTTTCAACCTTATCGTGTAACGGAATAAACTATGCCAAATCTTTTACCCTAAGCACAAGATTTTCACGCAATGTTTATTTTATTCAACTATGAATGCACCCTCAGTAATTTTTGACATTTTTCCTAAGTAAAATTAAAAATAAAATAGAATAAAGAAAAATAAAATAAAACTAAAATAAAGATAATATTAAATTAAATTAAAATTAAAATTTTGAACAAAAATTAAACTTAGACTAAACTACATAATTATTTAAGATTACTACCTATACTAAACACTAAACAAAATATTTTTGACGAGCATAGTCAAAGAAAGGTTCAATCAGATAGCGGTGTCAGATACGCACTTTCAGTATTTAAACTTTCACACTTAGGAATTTTTGATCCCTTTGATTGTTTGGCGTGACATACATTTCTAGCCGATTGTTGGTATTTACCCCTTTAAACATGCTACATTTCGGAATATCCCTTGGCATTTTTATTTATCATGAAATTATCTTACGTGACTCAGACATAGACATACTTTTATGATCAAGGCATACAGACAATGATTCTAACTTTTTGGTATTTGCAAACTTTCTTTAAAAGACAAACATCGGACACAGGTCTGTATTTACATACAACAAAGTGTCTTAGTTTGACTTAAGATTTAATTTTTATAGCTAGCAAGACAGCGGTGACAGGTCTGTACCGACGTACAACAAAGCGACTTATCTTGCTAACCCGAATCAAAACAGAGGCAACAGGTCTGTACTTACGTACAACAGAGTTACGTGTTTTTGACTCTCAATTCTGTATGATTTTACTATGCTTTCCATTTTAAGATGTATTTGATGTTGCTATACATCCCCAGAAAGTTTGCATACCTCATTTATACTCAAAGTTTGTATGTCTCGTACATAAAATTAAGACCGATTGGTCATACATCTATGTTAGTGACACGTTTGACTTTTTCTTGAATATTTTATTAGCCTTGAGACTCCCTATATGTATTATGCGTACCAACACATCAAACTAAAATAAAGTATAACACTTAGAATTTTAGGTGCATTATGTGCGAAAGCCTAAACACTTAGAGTTTGTAACGACTGTGCTAATTTTCTTCACTTTGAACCTATGTATCTAAGACTTAACTCTTTTTTCTGATATTCTCTTTTTTTTTTTTTGTATTTTTGTAATTTTCTCTCTTTTTTCTTTTGTTTTTCATAAGACAAAGCAGTAAAATAAGCTAACCTACTAACTTATTAGAAATAGGAACTTACTAAAAATAGAAACTTTCCTAAATTAGCAGATTACTGTAAAGAAAGAAATACTATGACTCTAAAAGAAAATAAACTTACTGCTACTAAGGCCAAATTACTCTGGGTTGCGCATTCCATTCAGTTGAATTAAATACTCAAACCGTGACTTATCAAACGCTTTGGTAAATAAATCTACATTATTATCTTCTATTGCCACATTTACCAGTTTGATTAAGTTCTTTTCAGCACAATCACGAATAAAATGATGCCTTATGTCTATGTGCTTTTTTTTGTTGTGTTTAACTAGGTTATTTGTTATAGCAATTGTAGATTGATTGTCTATCCTAATTGGAGTTTGAGTGTAAGCCAAACCGTAATCCCGCAATTGTTGTTGTATCCACAGAACCTGTGAGCAGCAACTACCAGCAGCAACATACTCGGCCTCGCACGTTGACACGACTACCGACGTCTGTTTCTTGCATTGCCAGGATACCAACCTCCCTCCTAGGAACTGACAACCTCCAGTCGTTGATTTGCGCGTCAAGCTGCATCCTCCGTAGTCAGAATCTGTGAATGCCTCCAACTCTAGATCTCCCTCCGCGTGATACCAAAGTCCCAGCTTCGGTTTCGACTTGAGGTATCGTAGAATCCGCTTCATAGCTTTCATATGCATCTCCTTCGGATTCGCTTGAAACCTAGCACAAATACACACAGCAAACATAATATCAGGTCTTGAAGCAGTTAAATACATAAGTGACCCAATCATGGCCCGATATAAAGTCGGATCCACATCGGTATCACTTTCAGTACCCGGCCCGAGATTGTGATTCACTTGAATCGGCGTGCTGAAGTGGGCCGTCAACTTTGTTCCTTCCATCCCGAAACGCTCTAATATGTCATAGACATACTTGGTCTGATGGATAAACATGCCTTCCTTCTTCTGGTCAACTTGTAACCCCAAAAAGAAATTCAACTCCCCCATAGCACTCATCTCGAACTTAGACTTCATCACCTTCTCGAAATCTTTGCACATCTGTTCGTCTGATGATCCAAATATGATATCATCAACGTACACTTGTACCAAGATAAAGTGATCGCCCTTCCTCTTAACAAACAAGGTACTATCTATCCTACCCCTTTCAAAACCGTTTTCTAAAAGATGGTTGGATAGAGTCTCATACCACGCCCTAGGTACCTGATGTAATCCATAAAGAGCCTTATCTAAGCGATATACTCTTTCAGGATATTTTGGATCTGTAAATCCGGGCGGTTGTTCTACATACACCAACTCCTTCACTTTCCCATACAGGAAAGCACTCTTAACGTCTAACTGATATACTTTAAAACCCTTAAAGGAGGCCAACGCTAGAAACAACCTAATGGCTTCCAGCCTTGCTACAGGTGCAAAAACTTCGTTGTAATCGATTCCCTCCTCTTGGTTGAAACCCTTTACAACTAACCTTGCCTTGTTGCGCGTGACTATACCCCGATCGTCTCTTTTGCACTTAAAAACCCATTTGGTTCCTATGGCAATCTCCCCTCGAGGAAACGGAACTAACTCCCACACTTCTAGTTTCCTAAATTGTGAAAGTTCTTCCTGCATCGCTTCAACCCAAGAGTTATCTTTAAGTGCCAGTTGCACATTTTTAGGCTCTACTTGCGATATGAAACACGAATAGAGACATGTGCGATATGCCTCGGAGTCGTTTATCATCGACAACAACACTGTGTTGTTATTTACACTACTCGTAGTCCTCACACCCTCGTTAGGATTTCCTATGATGCTTTTTAATGGATGGTTCTTGTTAATCCTAGAGGTCTCTATATCATCAACCCTTAGATTATCTCCTAAGTCAGATCCTATTTCACCTAATGGGGGAACAGGCTCAGCTTCTACATTTTCCTCCTCACGGACGTTTTCCTCAGAGTTGGAACTCGATGCTTGAGTCTGGTTCTCAGTGGTAGGTGATTCTTGATCAGCAACTTCTGGAGATCTATCTACAGTCGCAGTAGGCTCGGATGTAGATTCAAACGTGGTCCTCGGAAAGATTTGGCCATCGTCGTTCAGATGCAACGTCGCCATGTCCTTTTTGATTGTACCTGCATTATCATCCAAAGGAATGTTAAATGACTCAAATAACTTATCATAGTCAAATATCCATTCCGGACCAGTTTGGGGTTCATGTGTATAACTTGTGACTTCAATATTATACACAATCTCCACAGTACCATTTGTTTTGTTAAACACCCGTTTGTTTGGTGAGTTCGGCACATAACCTAGGAAATATCCTTCGTCAGCCTTTTCACCAAACTTCGGTTGATGTTTTGTTCTTAAAAGAGTGCAAGGTACTCCAAACGGTTCGAATCCAGTTAAGTTAGGTGGCCGTTTATTCAAAATTTCATAGCATGTTTTGTTCAAAGATTTTACTGTAAGGACTCAGTTTAAAATATGGCACGCGGTATTCACTGCCTCCCCCCAAAACATGGTAGGAAGCTTTGAATCCGAAAGCATAGTTCTTGCAGCTTCAATCAATGTTCTATTTTTACGTTCGGCCACCCCATTTTGTTGATGTTCATATGGTGCACTGAATTGATGCACTTTGCCTTTTGATAGGCAATATACACCAATTACAGTGTTTTTGAATTCAGTCCCATTATCACTACGAATTATTTTAACTCTTGTGCCGTAGGAGTTCTCCACTTGGTCTAAGAACCCGATGAGCTTTGCAGTCGTCTCGTCCTTCGTACCTAAAAAGAAAACCCAAGAAAAACGTGAGTAATCGTCAGTGATAACTAAGCAATACCAACTACCTCCGATACTCCTTTTGTTGATTGGGCCAATATGGTCCATGTGCAACAAATCGAATGTTGAGGCTATGGAATTCTGCTTCTTGGACTTGTGTGTGTTCTTATGCTGTTTGCCCTTCATGCAAGGTAGACACTTGTCCTCGAACTGAAAACTTTTCATGGGCACACCTTGCACCAGTCCATTCTTCGTTATGTAGCTCATTTTCCTTAGGTGCAGGTGAGCCATGCGTCTGTGCCACAGTACGGATTCCGTCTCCGAAGCTTTGGATAATAGACAGATTGGCCCCATCGATGTTTCCGGCTTGTTCATATCCAGCATGTACAAGTCGTTCTTCCTTGGCGCCCGCATCAATACCCATTCTTCAGGAATTTTGAATCCCGGCTTTAGCACTAACGCCTCCGTGTCAGTAAATAACACCGAGTTCTTCTTATCACAGATTTGAGATACACTAATGAGATTGTGAACCAGTTTATCAACGTGATAAACTTGGTCCAACTTTATTGTCCCATTAGTGACCACTCCGGTACCCGTGATATTTCCACCCTTGTTACCAGGGAATGATACGAATCCCCTATTACCTCCCTTGAAGTCTGTGAGTAGACTTCTTTCCCCCGTCATGTGCCTGGAGCAACCACTGTCGACGAACCACTTGTTGTTTGGACCTGTAGTTATCTCCTGCACATGAAAGAAAAGAGGTTAGTTATCACGGGGAACCCAAGCCATGACTGACTTGGTAATACCATTCTCGTCCACATACGTGAACTCTTTCAAGTACCCATCTCGCCTTTCAGGTGACTTGGGCCTTTGAACTGAATTCTGTTGTGGTGCCGAGTGATTTAAGTTCACTCTTTGCCTTGGTGTAGGCATTTGTTGTGGAGCTCTAGAATAATTCCTATTATATGCCATTTCTGACTGTGATCCCTGAGCTCTTACCGGTGCGTATTGTCTAACTGGAGTATGCGACTAACTGGAGTGTGTGACCTGCTAGGTGTGGTTCTCCTATAGACTTGTTGTGGTGCTAACCTAGATTGATTATTGACACGATTCGGTGAATTTGTCCTAATCACTTCCTTTGGTCCAACCTTAACCGGTGTGTTTTTCACAACTTGTTTGGGTGCGGCCTGCACAGCTTTCTCGGTACTTTGAGAACTGCTGGTGCTCGCCACACTGGTTGAGGGCTTAACAGGTGTTGGGTTCACTGTCTTAGGGGTAACATCGGTTTTCCTAAGTGGACAGTGAGAAGCAACATGGCCCTTCTCGTGACATCTGAAGCAAGACATCTTATCTATGGACTTTTTGTGTGTTCCCTTAGATCTAGGTGTCTCACTAGTGTCTACTTCCTTTGGTACATCTATGGTGTCTGGCTCATCGACCTGGTCAGCTCAAGAAATTTTCTGTTTTCCTGCAGGTGTTTCACTGGAGGAAGACACAAATTTCACTTTCTTGACCTTGACGGTTGGGTCAGCCACCTTAGGTGTATTTTCTACTATAGGCTCTGGTGTTTGTGCAGGTAGTTCCTCTAAGTCTACTGATTTGTTAGTGTTCTCCTGAGGCTGAGGCACATAGTTTGCATTGAAAGGTGGAGGTATTTCGTGAAAACCTAGACCTACGAGCTTCTTAGACTGTCTTTGGGCATCTAAGACTTTCCCTAGATTTAGGCTCGAATTCCTAAACATCTCCAACTTGCTATTTGCCTCTGCTACCTTAACCTTTGTCTCTACTAGCTCTATATCTTTGTCCTTAATACTTTTTGTCAAGGCCTCTACGTGCTCATACATTAGCTCTATCCTAACACACTGCTCACTGAGTTTGTCTTTTAGAACTACTACGTCTTGAGCATCAGCCTTAAGCTTTTCTTTTAGATCTTGCTTGATATCATTTAGGCTAGCGTTTTCTATTTTTAAGTTCTCATTTTGAGCAGATATGGTTTTATGTGATTCTAAGACTAGATTTAACCTATCCTTAGAAGTAACACACAAAGCACATAATTCACGAAATAGAGAGTAAGATAGACTAACCTTAGAGTTATCAGATTCCACGTTGGCCATCTGAGCAGCAAACTCCAGCACTGTGTGATCATTCGCCTTCTCTACCCGCATCGGACTGCTGTCCCTTGTGGTCTGCTCGTCCCCATCACACCCCGTTTCGGTGACTTCAGCCATGAAGGCTCTAGCATTCGACTCAGGATGTGAGCTCCAATCATACGTGCCATCTAGCTGTCTATCTGAAGTGACATTGGATAGAAGACCCGCTAGATTGGCCTGTCCAAATGATGAACTCGGAAGATATCGTTGTTGGGACTGATTTTGGTACTACCCCTGATGCTGACTCTGTCCTTGGTATGTCTCTACCTTCGGTCTCTGACACTCAATGGCGAAGTGTCCTAATCCCTGACAATTGTAGCATTTGACTTTGGACTTGTCAAATCCTATCCCCTTGTTATTCATCTGCAGATTCCTCCCAGTTCTCTTAATGAATCGCTTAACCCTCTGGGTCACCATGGCCAAATGCCATTTAAGATCCATTTCCTCTAAGTCATCAGGGTCGAACTGATCGTAATCCTCGTCCCATAGAGCAGGATCGTTAATCTTCCCTTGAACACAATTTCCGTATACGGCCACAAAAGAAGCAAGTAGATTCAAATGCTCTTCCGCAGACTTTGCGCTCATGGGCATTTTCGAATAACTCTGAGATGGTGATGCCTGATGTACTTGGGGATGCGGTTCTTCCGATCTTCCTAATCCTAAGAACGCGCGATTCAATGAGTCTTCGGGCTCTGCTGGTGACGATGTCTCTCCAGTGAAAAACGCTGTAGCAGTCTTCGGTTCGGCTGCCGCTGAAGATTTTGTTGTCTTTCCAAAATACATTGCTGGATTCTGGACTTGTTCGTAATTAGTCTCAGTCTTCAGGAGCTCGAAGTGATATGCCCTCAACGTTCCCACTATATCATCCAGAGATTGAGTGTAGTACTTGTCTTCATTCAACTTGATCATTGCCACGTACATAGCCCATTTGGCTGGTAGGGCATCAAGAAGCTTGTTGTTCTTGTCAGTATCGGTAAACTCAATCCCGTGGCTCTCAAGTTCCGTCAATAGATGATAGAAACGGGTGATGATGTCATCCAGTTGTTCATCCTTTAACGCCTTGAAGATTGCGAACTGTTGTTTCAACAGCTCTGTACGCTTTCTCCGAACTCTAGGATTTCCCTCACACCTCTTCTCTAGCGACTCCCAAAGTTCTTTTGATGTCCTCTGAGTCCTAAAAGTGTGTAGAATATCCTGCGGCAACGCCATTCGGATTAGAGAAAAAGCTTTGTTTTCGGCTTCAAATAGTTTCTTGTCATCCTCCTTCATCATTTGGTATGACAAGACCTTTTGACGGCCTTCAACTTCTGACACCGGTGGAATATACCCTTCATCGATGCACACCCACATGCGCATGTCGTTGAAACGTACGAAGTCAGTAAATCGGTCTTTCCACCAGTAATAGTCCTCGACCTTCATCAGCTTAGGCGGTGCGTTTGCCTTTCCGACCTCGTGGTCCATTTCTAGGAATTTCTGAAGATTTGACATCGTTTCGAAAGTAATGGAATTTGAACTTAATTAATTTAATTCGAAACTGATTTAGAATAATTCTTTCGAATCTAGGTAGATTCGAAACTAATTAAAGTTAAATCTTTTGGGATTAAATTCGATTAAGTGTTTTAATTCAATTAAACTCGAAATATGTCAGATGCGAAAGTCCTTAGATTCGAAGGACCTTAGGTTCGAAGGATTACCAAACTCGAAGTAACAGCAGATTCAAAGCCCTTATCGACACTAGACTAGACTCGAACTAGACTCGAAACTAGACAGACTCGAGACTCTGTTCGAATGAAGCACAAACTCGACACAGATTCGAAACCTACTGAAACAGACTCGAAATGGAGCAGATTTAGATTAGACTCGAGACTAAAAGTGAAACCCTAATTGCCCCTATTAGATTCGAGCGCCGCAAACTCGAAAAACAGTGAATACTCTGATTTTTTAACGATTTTCAGATTAAACCAGTATTTTTCTAACGAAAAATAATGGTTTCGATCAAAACCGAGAAAAACCACAAAGTATTTGCTGAATATTAATTTGCTAAGCTCAAAAACTCGATTTTGAGAGAAAAATCGTCCAACTAGCGTCAAGAAACCTAGAATGTATTTGATGAACACGAAGAACACCAAGAACACTCCGTAGGCTCTGATACCACTTGTAAGGTCTACCACTACTAGATCTATCTAGACGCGGATCCGTGAACGAGTGCGGAATCCTCGTTAACGGTTAGACGGACAACTCTCAACTACGAAACACGGAGACTATCAGAGGCTGAACGAACGACTGACGAACGAACCTACGAACTGATTCTCTCCGAAACGGACCTAAAGCTGATGATAAACTCGAGATCGCCTTAAGCTTAATTCCTCACGAATTCTGCTAAAAGTCTCCTAATGATTCGAGTTAACCCCTAATTATAGAGGCTCATTCGAGTTTGTCATGGGCCAAACTCGAAATTCGAGTTTGTCCCCTTGACACTCTCGAATCTATCCTATACATCACATTTGAATCTGCCTCTATGTTAAATTCGAATTTGTCACTAATTTCGAATTTCTCATGTTCAACTTATATTTGATTTAATCTTTGGATTTTATGTTTGAACTTCTTGCAATACATTACATCAAGTTCAAACACACAATCAATAACTATCAAACATATATAAACACATACATCAAATATCCAATACTTTGTAATATTACTTGAACCAAAATGCTAGTATACTTAGACTGCTATCGTCACACAGGGTGTACCAACAATTGCTGATGCACCAAAGTTGCTACTTCTTCCTCTTCTTCATAATCTGAGTCCTCTGACTCCTCTGAAGCTCTTTTCCTCCTAACTTCTTCCTCAGTCACAACTAAACGTGAGCCATATGTCCCTATTTGGATGGACGGATCTGCAGTTACAGTATCTGGAGCTTCATCCTCAATCTCTTCCATATCCTCTGACTTGGTACCCGAAGTTGAGTTGTCTTCACCTGCTGGCTCAGGTTGATACTCATCTATTTGCCTTAGAACGTCAATTTCTCCTTCCGGAGGTTCCAATAGATCTCCAATGAGTTCAGCAGTTATTTCCTCATTAGCATTTAGACCGGCTGCCCAAATCTCTTCCAATGTTTGTATTATCAGATCAGATTCAGATGGTGCACTTGAAGGTCCAGCCTCTTCCGGCTCTTGAGGTTGGCTTGTTGAAGGCCTATCTGCCTAATTTTGTCTCGCGGAAGACCTTTGTCTTCTTCTTTGTTGTTGAGGGCGTGGCTGTTGTTGTAGCTGTTGCTGTGGCTGTTCAACTTGCACCTCCCCTGCCCAGTTGGCATCTTCAGGGGCTACAAAATTGGGGTCGATTACAGCACCGAACAATGGTCCCTCTACTGGAATAGCTAACCTACCTCGATGAGAGGAGCAGTCGGCAAATATTCTCTTGTCGATGACAGCAACGCTCCGAATATCATTAAGCTGTGGCAGATTTGGCAAGAAGTGCCTGATCAGCAGCATCACGAAGCGAGGATATAACAAAAATCTTTCTCTTTCTGGAGCTGTTATTTGATGAACGAACTCAGAAAAGAACATTTCGAAAAAGCTGTACTTTTGATTATAGACTAACGCGATCATCCCCGACTGGATCTTTGATACTATATAGTCAAAACCGGCCTTCTTTGCCGCAAAACAAACCATGAAGACATGAGCTAGATATCTCCATTGACCAATAAGCCCACTTTTCATATACGACGACTTCGCGACATTCAGACTATATCCCATTCTCACAAAAGCTGCTTGCCTAATGGCTAATGGGAAATCTATCTGCCCGTTCTCCTGCTCTTAAGTGCCTAGCTGCAGCACTTGGCGAAGCATGTCAGCTGAAAATACCAAAGGATGCCCAGCATTCCTTGTCCTCAAAACGGTTGCGGTAACAGAACAATCCACTTGCAGATGATCATAAAATTGACGCACGTACGGGATGACAATTTGAATATTGTGAGATAGCGCGAATGAAATTCTGGATCCCACCAAGAAATCCAACATCTGGCGGAAAGCTTGCGCCTCTGGAATAGCATGGTCAGGAGAAATGACCATGTTATGCTTTGGAAAAAAAATTTTGTCCGCCATGTCTGCACAATATAGCAAGTAAAATATTAGAATTATTAAAAAGAAATAAACTTGTTTAAATTCAAATTTGTTTTATTTTGAACTTGGATAAGGACAAAATCTAACACTTCTGAATTTCTAAAAGTTTAATTAAAATTTTAATTAAGTAATTCGAATATAATGTCAAATTCGAATATCAGATTCGAATGAACACTCATTCGAGTTTAAAATCGAATATAATGTCAAATTCGAATATGTTGGTACATCCTGTGTGTCGATAGCAGTCTAAGTAGATTAGCATTTTAGTTTAAGTGATACTGCAAAGCATTAGATATTAACGAGTATTTGATATAAGTATTTATATATGTTTGATAGTTATTGATTGTATGGTTGAACTTGATGTAATGAATTACAGGAAGTTCAAACATAAAGATCAAAGATAAAATTAAACATAAGTTAAAAACTTAAGTTTCGATACTAAGTTAAATATGTGAAAGAGTAAATTCGAATTCACTAAGAACTAGGATTCGAATCTATGACAGCTTCGAATGTGTTCCTTAGACAAGTTCGAATATGTTCAAATAGGCAGATTCGAGAGTGTCATGTGGACAAACTCGAATGGGCCTTGGGCCATATTCGAGTTTGGCCCAAGACAAACTCGAATGAGGCTCTATAATTAGGGATTAACTCGAATCATTAGGAGACTTTTGCAGATTTCGTGTGAGTTATTAGCAAAAGGCGATTTCGAGTTTATCAGCTTTGTGAGTGTTCTTTCGGAGAGAATCATCTAGTAGGTGCGTTCGTGTTCGTTCGTACAGCTTGTTGATAGTCTCCGTGTTCCGAGTGAGAGTTGTTTCCGTCAACCCGTTAACGAGGATTCCGCACTCGTTGACGGTCTCGCGTCTAGATAGATCCCTAGTAGTAGACCTTACAAGTAGTATCAGAGCCTAAGGTGTGTTCTACGTGTTCATCCTAGGTTTCTTGACGCTTTTGGACGGTTAATCTCTCCAGTTTTCGTATTTTTCGTGTTGTTCGAGCTTATCAAATTGGGATACGGGAAATACTTTGGTGTTTTTCACGTTTTTGATAGAAATCAATATTTTTCTTTGTAAAAATATAGATTTAATCTGAAAAACGTTAAAAAATCCAAGTATTAGCCGTTTTTCGAGTTTGCGGCGCTCGAATCTGTGAGGAGTGATTAGGGTTTTTTTTAGTCTCGAGTCTAACCAAAATCCGCTCCTTTCGAGTTTGATTAAGAGAGAATTAGAGTTTAATTGATTCGACTTTGCTTCGACTTTGGACTATAGTCGAACAGGGATTCGAATTTGCTGGGTATTCGAGTTTGTCTTGACCTTCTGTTGGTACACCCTATGTGACGATAGCAGTCTAAGTGATCTAACATTTTGGTTTAAGTAATATTCAAAGTATTGAGTTTTAACGAGTGTTGGATATATATGTTTATATGTTTATATATGTTTTTGTATATGTTTGACAGTTATTGATTGTATGTTTGAACTTTATGTAACGTATTACAAGAAGTTCAAACATAAAGTTCAAAGATAAATTCAAGCATAAGTTGAAAACATAAGTTTCAATACTAAGTTAAATATGTGAAAGAGTAAATTCGAATGCTCGAAGGACTAGGATTCGAATCTAGATCAAATTCGAATGAGTCTCTTAGGTAGATTCGAATGTGCATTCTTAGGCAGATTCGAGAGTGTCAAAGGGACAAACTCGAATGGGCCTTGGGCCTGATTCGAGTTTGGCCCATGACAAACTCGAATTAGCCTCTATAATTAGGGATTAACTCGAATCATTAAGGGACTTTTTGCAGAATTCGAGAGAGATTAAGCAAAAGGCGATCTCGAGTTTATCATCGGTTTTAGTGTTGTTTCGGAGAGAATCTTTTAGTAGGTGCGTTCTTGTTAGTTCGTACAGCTCGTTGATAGTCTCCGTGTTCCTAGTGAGAGTTGTTACCGTCAACCTGTTAACCGAGGATTCCGCACTCATTGACGGTCTCGCGTCTAGATAGATCCTTGTTGTGTAGACCTTACAAGTGGTATCAGAGACTTACGGGGTGTTCTTAGTGTTCTTCGTGTTCATAAAGATACATCCTAGGTTTCTTGACGCTTTTGGACGGTTATTCTCTCAAGGTCGTGTTTTTCGAGCTTAGCAAATTGTCATCCGCGAAATACTTCGTGTTTTTCACGTTTTTGATCGAAATCAATATTTTTCATTGTAAAAATATTGATTTAATCTGCAAAACGTAAAGAAATCGAAGTATTAGCCGTTTTTCGAGTTTGCGGCGCTCGAATCTGTTAGGAGTAATTAGGGTTTTACTTAGTCTCGAGGCTAACCAAATTCCGCTCCTTTCGAGTTTGATAAAGAGTGTTTCGAGTTTAATTCGAGTTTGTGCTAAAGTCGATTAGGAGTCTCGAGTTTGCTGTGATTCGAGTTTGTTTCGAGTTTGGACTATACTCGAACAGGGTGCTTCGAATCTGCTGAGTATTCGAGTTTGTCTTGACCTTCGAGTTTGGAAACTTTCGAATCTGTCATCAAGTTCGAATTTAATTGAATTTCAAAACTTAATCGAATTTAATCCCAAATGGATTTAAACTTAATTATATTCGAATCTACCTAGATTCGAAAGAATTAACTTAAATTAGTTTCGAATTAAATTTATTAAGTTCAATTCAATTACTTTTGAAACAATGTCAAATCTTCAAAAGTTTCTGGAAATGGATCATGAGGTCGGAAAAGCCAATACTCCGCCCAAGCTGATGAAACTGGAAGACTATTATTGGTGGAAAGATCGGTTTGCCGATTTTGTGCGTTTCAACGACATGCGAATGTGGGTATGTATTGACGAAGTATACATTCCACCTATCTCAGAAGTTGAAGGCCGTCAAAGAGTCTTATCATACCAAATGATGAAGGACGATGATAAGAAATTATATGAAGCCGAGAACAGAGCTTTCTCGATTATTCGAATGGCTTTGCCTCAGGATATACTACACACATTCCACACTCAAAAGACATCTAAGGAGCTTTGGGAGTCGCTGGAAAAGAGGTGTGAGGGTAATCCGAGAGTTCGAAGGAAGCGCATGGAGTTATTGAAACAACAGTTTGATATTTTTAAGGCTCTGAAGGATGAACAGCTGGACGATACTATCACCCGCTTTTATCATCTGCTGACAGAGCTTGAGGGTCATGGCATTGAGTATAATGACATAGAAAAGAACAATAAGCTTCTAGATGCCTTACCAGCCAAATGGGCGATGTATGTGGCCATGATTAAGCTTAATGAAGATAAGTACTATACTCAATCATTGGGGGATATAGTGGGAACGTTGCGGGCGTATCATTTCGAGCTACTGAAGGCCGAAACGGATTATGAACAAGTCCAAAATCCAGCCATGTATTTTGGAAAATCAACAAAACCTTCAGCCGCAGCTGATCTGAAGACTGCTACAGCGTTTTTCACCGGAGAAACCTCGTCACCAGTGGTTCGTCGACAGTGGATGCTCCAGGCACATGACAGGGGAAAGAAGTCTCCTTACAGACTTCAAGGGTGGGAATCGGGGATTTGTATCATTCGCGGGAAATAAAAGAGGAAACATCACGGGTACCGGAGTGGTCACTAATGGGACGATCAAGTTGGATCAAGTTTATCATGTTGATAAACTGGTTCACAATCTCATTAGTGTATCTCAAATCTGTGACAAGAAGAATTCAGTGCTGTTCATTGACACTAAAGCGTTAGTGCTAAAATCGGGGTTCAAGATTCCTGAAGAATGGATATTTATGCGGGCACCAAGGAAGAATGACTTGTACATGCTTGATATGAACAAGCCGGAGACTTCGATGGGGTCAATCTGTTTATTATCCAAAGCTTCGGAGACGGAATCAGTGTTGTGGCACAGACGACGTATGACACATTTGCACCTAAGAAAAATGAACTATATAACGAAAAACGGATTGGTGCAAGGTGTGCCTATGAAGAGTTTTCAGTTCGAGGACAAGTGTCTACCATGCAAGAAGGGCAAACAACATAAGAAGGCACACAAGTCCAAGACTCAGAACTCCATAACCTCTACATTCGATTTGTTGCATATGGATCTCTTCGGACCAATCAACAAAAGGAGTATAGGAGGTAGTTGGTATTGTTTAGTTATCACTGACGATTACTCACGATTTTCTTGGGTTTTCTTTCTAGGTACGAAGGACGAGACGGCTTCCAAGCTCATCGGGTTCTTAGACCAAGTGGAGAATTCCTATGGAACACGGGTTAAAAGGCTACGTAGTGATAATGGAACAGAATTTAAAAACATTGTAATTGGTGTATATTGCCTATCAAAGGGCATAGTGCATCAATTTAGTGCACCGTATGAGCCTCAACAAAATGGGGTGGCCGAAAGAAAAAACAGGACATTGATTGAGGCAGCTAGGACTATGCTTTCGGATTCAAAGCTTCCTACCATGTTTTGGGGGGAGGCAGTGAATACCGCATGTCATATTTTAAACCGGGTCCTAACTGTCAAATCTTTGAACAAAACCTGTTATGAAATTTTGAATAAACGGCCACCTAATTTAACTGGCTTCGAACCGTTTGGGGTACCATGTACTTTAATACGAACCAAACATCAACCTAAGTTTGGTGAAAAGGCTGACGAAGGATACTTCCTAGGTTATGTGCCGAACTCACCAAACAAACGGGTTTTTAACAAAACAAATGGTACAGTGGAAATTGTGTATAACATTGAAGTCACAAGTTATACACATGAACCCCAAACAGGTCTGGAATGGATATTTGACTATGATAAATTGTTTGAGTCATTTAACATTCCTTTGGATGAAAATGCAGGTACAATCGAAAAGGACATGGCGACGTTGAATCTGAATGAGGAAGGTCATACCTTTCCGAGGACTACATTTCAATCCACATTCGAGCCTACTTCGACTAAAGATGGCCTCTCCAGAAGTCACTGATCCAGAAGCACCTTCAACTGAGAATCAGACTCAGGCAGCAAATTCCAACTCTGAGGAAAATGTCCATGAGGAGGAAAATGTAGAATCCGAGGATGTTCCCCCATTAGGTGAAATTGGATCTAACTTAGGAGATAATCTGAGAGTTGAAGAGATAGAGACCTCTAGGATCAACAACAACCATCCTATAGAAAGCATCATAGGAAATCCTAACGAGGGTGTAAGGACTAGGAGTAGTTTAAATAACAACACTGTGTTGTTGTCGATGATAAACGACTCTGAGGCATATCATACCTGTCTCTATTCTTGTTTCATCTCGCAAGTAGAGCCTAAGAATGTGCAAATGGCACTAAAGGATAACTCCTAGGTTGAAGCGATGCAGGAAGAACTCTCTCAGTTTAGGAAACTAGAAGTGTGGGAGTTAGTTGCATTACCTCGAGGGGAAATTGCCATAGGAACCAAATGGGTGTTTAAGTGCAAAAGAAACGATCGGGGTATAGTCACTCGCAACAAGGTTAGGTTAGTTGTAAAGGGTTTCAACCAGGAGGAGGGAATCGATTACAATGAGGTGTTTGCACCAGTAGTTAGGCTGGAAGCCATTAGGTTGTTTCTGGCTTTTGCTTCCTTCAAGGGCTTTAAGGTATATCAACTAGATGTTAAGAGTGCTTTCCTCTATGGGAAAGTGAAGGAGCTGGTGTATGTAGAACAGCCGCCCGGATTTACAGATCCAAAATATCCAGATAGAGTATATCGTTTAGATAAGGCTCTATATGGATTGCATCAAGCACCAAGGGCGTGGTACGAGACTTTATCCAACCATTTATTAGAGAACGGGTTTGAAAGGGGTAGGATAGATAGTACGCTGTTCGTTAAGAGAAAGGGCGAACACTTCATCTTGGTACAAGTGTACGTCGATGATATCATTTTTGGATCATCAGACGAACAAATGTGCAAAGATTTCGAGAAGGTGATGAAGTCGAAATTCGAGATGAGTGCAATGGGAGAGTTAAATTTCTTTTTGGGGTTACAAGTTGACCAGAATAAGGAAGGTATGTTTATCCATCAGACGAAGTATGTCTATGACATATTGGAACGCTTCGGGATGGAAGGGACGAAACTGACTGCCCATTTCAGCACGCCGATTCAAGTGAATCACAATCTCTGACCGGGTACTGATAGTGATACCGATGTGGATCCGACGTTATATAGGGCCATGATTGGGTCACTTATGTATTTAACTGCTTCAAGACCTGACATCATGTTTGTTGTGTGTATTTGTGCTAGGTTTCAAGCTAATCCGAAGGAGATGCACATGAAAGCTGTGAAGCGGATTCTACGATACCTCAAGTCGAAACCAAAGCTGGGACTTTGGTATCACGCGGAGGGAGATCTAGAGTTGGAGGCGTTCACGAATTCTGACTACGGAGGATGCAGCTTGACGCACAAATCAACAACTGGAGGTTGTCAATTCCTAGGAGGGAGACTGGTTTCCTGGCAACGCAAGAAACAGACGTCGGTAGCCGTGTCAACGTGCGAGGCTGAGTATGTTGCTGCTGGTAGTTGCTGCTCACAGGTTCTGTGGTTACCACAACAATTGCGGGATTACGGTTTGGCTTACACTCAAACTCTTATTAGGATAGATAACCAATCTACAATCGCTATCACAAATAATCCAGTTAAACACAGTAAAACAAAGCACATAGACATAAGGCATCATTTTATTCGTGATTGTGCTGAAAAGAACTTAATCAAATTGGTAAAAGTAGCAACGGACGATAATAATGCTGATTTATTTACCAAAGCCTTTGATAAGTCACGGTTTGAATATTTAATTCAACTAAATGGAATGCGCAACCCAGAGTAATTTGACCTTAGTAGAAGTTTATTTCCTTTTATATCTGTAGTATTTCTTTCTTTTTATAGTAAGTCTGCTAAGTTAGGAGAGTTTCTATTTTTAGTAAGTTAGTAGGTTTTCTTCTTTTATTGCTATTTCTTATGAAAAAAAAAGAGAAAACCATAAAAAAAATTCAAAAAAAAGAGAATATCAGAAAAGGAGTTAAGTCTTAGATGCATAGGTTCAAAGTGACGAAAATTAGCACAGTCGTTACAAACTCTAAGTGTTTAGGCTTTCACACATAATGCACCTAAAATTCTAAGTGTTATACTTTATTTTAGTTTGATGTGTTGGTTGGCATAATACATATAGGGAGTCCCAAGACTAATAAAATATTCAAGAAAAAGTCAAACGTGTCCCTAACTTAGATGTATGACCAATCGGTCTTAATTTTTATGTACAAGACATACAAAGTTTGAGTCTAAATGAGGTATGCAAACTTACTGGGGATGTATAGCATTATCAAATACATCTTAAAATGGAAAGAATATAAAAATCATACAAAATTGAGAGTCAAAAACATGTAACTCTGTTGTACGTAAGTACAGACCTGTTGCCTCTGTTTTGATTCGGGTTAGCAAGATAAGTCGCTTTGTTGTACGTCGGTACAGACCTGTCACCGCTGTCTTGCTATCTTTAAAAATAAACCTTAAGTCAAACTAAGACACTTTGTTGTATGAAAATACAGACCTGTGTCCGATGTTTGTCGTTTAAAGAAAGTTTGCAAATACCAACAAGTTAGAATCATTGTCTGTATGCCTTGATCATAAAAGTATGTCTATGTCTGAGTCACGTAAGATAATTTCATGATAAATAAATATGCCAAGGGATATTCCGATATGTAGCATGTGTAAAAGGGGTAAATACCAACAATCGGCTAAATGGGTATGTCACGCCAAACAATCAAAGGAATTAAAAATTCCTAACTGTGAAAGTTTAAGTACTGAAAGTGAGTATTTGACACAGCTATCTGATTGAACCTTTCTTTGATTATGCCCGTCAAAAATATTTTGTTAAGTGTTTAGCATAGGTTGTAAATTTTAATAAGTGTAGTCTAAGTCTAAGTTAAATTTTTTGTTCAAAATTTTAAAATTTTATTTTTACTTTTACTTATTTTTATTTTATTTTTATTTTACTTAGGAAAAAGGTAAAAAATTACTGAGGGTGCATTCATAGTTGAATAAAATAAACATTGCGTGAAAATCTAGTGCTTAGGGTAAAAGATTTGGCATAGTTTATTCCGTTACACAATAAGATTGAAAAAGTTGAAAAAGTTGAATTTATTTTCGAAATTTTCAAAATTTCAGGGGTGAATTCGAGTTTAAATTAAACTCGAAAATATAAGGGATCGAATCTGTCAGTAGATTCGAATCTGCCATTAGACTCGAAGGTAGGTGGTATAAATAGGTTAACAGTAATGGTCATTAATCCATCTGTTTTCGAATCTGTTCCCTCGAGTCTATCTAGCGATTTCGAATCTATTTGCTTCGAGTTTGCCAATTTCACATAAACTACTATTTGTCGAGCTTCTTGCGTGTGGGTTCGATTCTACTCATAGATCTAGGTATAAACAACTGGTTTGTACAAGATTTAAGTAGTCTTATACACCATTTAAGCCAATATCACCGAATTTTGAAGGTTTATTGGTAGAAAACTTGTTTTTCAAAATTACAAAGTTTCGACCGGTAAAGAGTCAAATTAAATGCAAAAATCTTTGATTAGAACCTAGTAGGGCTAATGAATGTGATTTTCTGAGTCCAAAATGGTTAAAATCATGGATTTGAGTGATGATGTGGGCCGACGATTTCGAATCTGTTCATGACCAGTCTCGAGTTTGTCAGTAAACTCGAGAAGGTCATTAAATTCGAATGTGTCATCAAACTCGAAAAAGTGTTACTTCGAATCTGTTTGTTCGAATTTGTCATTTAATTTGAATTATTCAATTTAAATTTAATTAAACTTGTAGAAATTCATATGTGTTGGATTTTGTACTTAAACAAGTTCAAAATAAAACAAATTTGAATTTAATCAAGTTTATTCATTTTTTAATAATTCTAATATTTTATCTATTGTGCAGACATGGCGGATAGAGTGCTTGTGCCAAAGCATAATATGGTCATTCCCCCTGACCATAATATTCCTGAAGCGCAGGGTTTCCGCCAGATGGTGGATTTCCTGGTGGAATCCAGAATTTCATTTGCACTGTCCCATAACATCCAAATCGTTATTCCTTATGTACGCCAGTTTTATGAACATCTACAAGTCGATTGTACTGTCACCCCAACAGTTCTAAGGACGAGGATAGCTGGACAGCCGTTGGTATTTTCTGCTAATATGCTACGCCAAGTTCTGCAACTGGGAACTCAGGATCAAGAGTCTGGGCCTATAGATTTTCCTTTAAGTATTAGGCAGGCTGCCTTTCTGAGGATGGGTTATAGTTTGGATGTTACTAAGGCATCCTACATGAAAAGTGGACTCATTGGGCAATGGAGATTTCTGGTGCATGTGTTCATGGTATGCTTTGCGGCCAAGAAAGCGGGCTTTGATTATATTGTATAAAAGATCCAGTCAGGGATTATCGCATTGGTTTATAATCGGCGTTTCAGTTTTTCAGAAATGTTCTTCTCAGAGTTTGTTCATCAAATCACTGCTTCGGAACGCGAAAGATTGTTACTTTACCCCCGCTTCGTGATGATGCTCATCAGGCACTTCTTGCCAAATTTGCCCCAGCTTAATGAGATTCAAAGTGTAGTGGTTATCGATAAGAGGATTTTGCTGATTGCTCTGCTCATAGAGGAAGGTTAGCAGTCCCGGTAGAGCGACCTTTGTTTGGAGCTGTAATAGACAGGAACTTTGTAGCACCTGATGACGCCAATTGGGCAGGTGAGGTAGAAGTTCAGCTTCGACAGCCACAACAACAACAGCAACAACCGCGCGCTCAGCAACAGAGGAGACGCCAAAAACCTTCTGCGAGTCAAATCCAGGCAGAGAGGCCTTCCGCTAGTCACCCTCAAGAGGCACAAGAGGCTGGACCATCAAGTACACCAGCAGTACCTATTCCGATATCCGATCAGTTATGCCAAACACTGCATGAGATTTGGGAAGCTGGTCCTAATGCTAATGAAGAGATAACAGCTGAGCTTGTTGATCAATTGCTAGAGCCTCCGGAAGGAGAAGATGATGTTCTTAGGGAAATTGATGAATATCAACCAGAGCAAACAGGTAATGACATGTCATCTTCAGCCACTGAATCTGAAGATATGGAAGAGATTGAGGTTGAGGCTCCAGAGAACGTAACTACAGATCCGTCCTTTCAAATTAGGACATATGGATCGCGATTGGTTGTCACTGAGGAAGAAAGAAGGAGGAAAAGAGCTATAGTGGAGTCAGAGGACTCAGATTATGAAGATGAGGAAGAAGTAGTACCTCTGGTGCATCGGCAACGGGCTAAACGTCATCGTTTTATGCAGGGAGCTACCTCAGCTTCAGTTGCACACCCTGAAATAGCTCAACCTCCACCTACTCAATCTACCATTCCACCATCACCACCACCTGTTGAACCGTACATCCCATCACCCATCATTCCGACCCCAATACAATCCGTTCCATCCACCTCATCCACCTACGCAGAGAATCAAAGGTTTTTGGAACTAAAAGATAGAGTTGACTTCCAGCAGATTCAAATCTTTGGCCTGACAACGGCTATCGGTGAAATTCAGAAGCATAATGCAAATCTAAATAATGAGAATGCCGACCTGAAAAGATTGTGGACAAGGTACAGGAAGAGAACTTGGAGCTGAAAACTTTTGTAGCTGATCAAGCGGCCGAAATAAGATCAATACGCTCCCTGCTTGAGCAATTAATGAAAAATCTAAAGGCTCAGGGGGAGACAAGCTGCCGAGATCAAATAGAGCTTCCCAGGAATGATGATAATAATGAAGATGACAATGGCAATGATCCCAGCACGCAAAGACAGAATGAGCCAGTAGATTTTTCTGCTGCTCAGGATGCTGAGACTCAGGGGGAGCCGAGTCAATCAGGAGCTGAAGTAGGTGAGGCTAGTTCATCAAAGGTCTTAGAAAGTGAAGTGCGTGAGATAATTGACGCATTGATGGATATTGATGAAGAGTCATTAGATTTGGAATTTGATTTTGAAGATGATGTAGAGGATCTGGAAGAAGGAGAGTTTGTGCCAGAAGATGTAGCTGATTGGAAATCTGATGAGGAGGTTGTGATATATGAAGACGATAATGTAAATGAAGTAATCATTCAATCCCAGCCTGTCACAGAACTATATGAGCATACTGATCAACATGTAATAGATATTGATGACATCAAAGTGGCTTCGGTAGATGATTCAGAAATGGAAGAGGCTGAAAGAGAGCCGAGCAGAGCTGAATTGCTAAATCTTTGGTTCCGCAAGGAAGAGAAGAAGACTGAGCCAAAAATAAAGAAGACTATGAGGATTCCAGGTGCAGGAAACTTCTCGGGAGGTATTATTAGCTGGTTCTTCGACAGGGAACTGCAGTTTTTTATTCTAAAGAGAAGAGATGGTCTCCAATACCTGAGGCGCAAGCTTAAAGTATTCAATACATTGCCGAAGGTAGAGGTGAAGGAGCTAGCTTGGAAAGAGTTGATCAATATCGGAAATGATCCCTATGCTGAATTGATCGCTAAGATAATCAGACGAGAAGGGAGATCTGGTAGGTTTGAGAGACTCGAACCAAGGTCTGGAAAAAGAGTAGAGGATACTTCAAGAATAGATCCTCATACAGGACGACCATGGGCGAAAATAGTTTACAAACCTGTCAAATGCTTAAGAAGGGTGCCAATGAAGAAGATGGCACAAGATATTTTGAGCAACATGAAGTGGTGGTACCTTGATAATGAAACTGCTGAAGCTATCATGGAGGATCAAGACGACAATGTTATTTTGAGAGTGTATGATCCACTGCATCTGATAAATCTGTCAAAGGACGATCTGAAGAAGCTTCATGGCCAACATATCTTCTTTCATGAAGGATGGAGATCTGAAGCCAGAAAGTTCCAAAAAGTTGTCAGAGTATGTATAGATGCAGGTATATTCGCAGGTAGTAGTATATATAGCTCTAGTACTTAATCAAGATGTAAATAATTAGAAGCTATCGTCAAGGGGGAGTCTGTTGGTACACCCTGTGTGACGATAGCAGTCTAAGTGATTTAACATTTTGGTTTAAGTAATATTCAAAGTATTGAGTTTTAACGAGTGTTCGATATATATGTTTATATGTTTATATATGTTTGCATATGTTTGACAGTTATTGATTGTATGTTTGAACTTGATGTAACGTATTACAAGAAGTTCAAACATAAAGTTCAAAGATAAATTCAAGCATAAGTTGAAAATATAAGTTTCAATACTAAGTTAAATATGTGAAAGAGTAAATTCGAATGCTCTAAGGACTAGGATTCGAATCTAGATCAGATTCGAATGAGTCTCTTAGGTAGATTCGAATGTGCATTCTTAGGCAGATTCCAAAGTGTCAAAGGGACAAACTCGAATGGGCCTTGGGCCGGATTCGAGTTTGGCCCATGACAAACTCGAATTAGCCTCTATAATTAAGGATTAACTCGAATCATTAAGGGACTTTTTGCAGAATTCGAGAGAGATTAAGCAAAAGGCGATCTCGAGTTTATCATCGGTTTTAGTGTTGTTTCGGAGAGAATCTTCTAGTAGGTGCGTTCTTGTTAGTTCGTACAGCTCGTTGATAGTCTCCGTGTTCCTAGTGAGAGTTGTTACAGTCAACCCGTTAACCGAGGATTCCGCACTCGTTGACGGTCTCGCGTCTAGATAGATCCGTGTTGTGTACACCTTACACCTTCGAGTTTGGAGCCTTTCGAATCTGTCACATATTTCAAATTTAATTGAATTTCAGAACATAAATCGAATTTAGTCCCAAATAGGTTTAAACTTAATTATATTCGAATTCCCCTAAATTCGAAAGAATTAACTTCAATTAATTTCGAATTAAATTTATTAAGTTAAAATTCAATTTCTCTTGAAACAATGACAAATTTACAAAGGTTTCTGGAAATGGATCATTCGGTCGGGAAAGCCAATACTCCGCCTAAGCTGATGAAACTTGAAGACTATTATTGGTGGAAAGATCGGTTTGCCGATTTTGTGCGTTTCAACGACATGCGAATGTGGATATGTATCGACGAAGGATACATTCCACCTATCTCAGAAGTTGAAGGCCGTCAAAGAGTCTTATCATATCAAATGATGAAGGAGGATGATAAGAAACAATATGAAGCCGAGAACAGAGCATTCTCGATTATTCGAATGGCTTTGCCTCAGGATATACTACACACATTCCGCAATCAGAAGACTTCTAAGGAACTTTGGGAGACACTGGAAAAGAGGTGTGAGGGTAATCCGACGGTTCGGAGAAAGCGTATGGAATTGTTGAAATAGCAGTTTGCGATTTTCAAGGCTTTGAAGGATGAAAAGCTGGATGACACCATCACCCGCTTTTATCATCTGCTGACAGAGCTTGAGAGTCATGGCATTGAGTATAACGATACAGAAAAGAACAATAAGCTTCTTGATGTCCTACCAGCCAAATGGGCGATGTACGTGGCTATGATCAAGCTTGATGAAGATAAGTATTATACTCAATCGTTGGAGGATGTAGTGGGAACGCTGCGGGCTTATCATTTTGAGCTACTGAAGGCCGAAACCGATTATGAACAAGTCCAAAATCCAACCATGTATTTTCGAAAATCAACAAAACCTTCAGCGGCACCTGATATGAAGACTGCTACAGCGTTTTTCACCGGAGAAACGTCGTCACTAGCAGAGACTGATGACACACTGAATAGAGCGTTCTTAGGGTTGGGAAGATCAGAAGAACAACAACCTCAGGCAACACCTGCATCAACATCTCAGGGATACTCTAAGATGCCCATGAGCGCTAAGTCGGCCGAAGAACATTTGAATCTACTGGCGTCATTTGTGGCCGCATATGGAAACTGCGTTCAAGGGAAAATAAACGATCATGCACTCTGGGATGAAGATTATGATCAGCTAGACCCTGACGACCTTGGGGAGATGGATCTCAAATGGCAACTGGCCATGGTAACCCAACGGGTTAAACGATTCATCAAACGGACTGGGAGGAATCTGAATATAAATAATAAGAGGGATTGGCTTCGATAAGTCAAAGGTTAAATGCTACAACTGTCAAGGTTTGGGACACTTCGCAAGAGAGTGTCAGAGACCAAAGGTAGATCATTACCAAGGGCAGAATCAGCATCAAGGGAAGTTTCAGAACCAATCTCAACAGAGATACCTTCCGAGTTCTTCATCCAGTCAAGCCAACATAGCTGGTCTGTTATCAAACGTAACATCAGATAGACAGCTGGATGGTACTTACGACTGGAGCTCACATCCGGAATCTAACGCTAGAGCCTTCATGGCTGAGGTCACTGAGAGTGGATGTGAAGGGGAAGAGCAGAACACAAGGGACAGCAGTCCAATGTGGGTGGAGAAGTGGAATGATCAGACGCTTCTGGAGCTTGCCGCTCAAATGGCCAACGTGGAATCCGATCACACAAAGGTTAGTCTGAATTACTCTCTTTTCCATGAATTATGTATGTTATGTGTTACTTCTAACGACAGGTTGAATCTAGTATTAGAATCACATAAAAACATATCTGCTCAAAATGAGTCTTTAAAATCTGATAATGCTAGCCTGAATGACATTAAGCAAGATCTTAAGGACAAGCTTAAAGCTGATGCACAAGATGTCATAGTTCTAAAAGACAAGCTGAGTGAGCAGTGCGTTAGATTAGAACTGATGTATGAGCATGTAGAGGCTTTGACCAAAGATCTTAAGACCTAAGAAGTAGAGCTAGCTGAAACTAAGGTGAAGGTAGCAGAGGCCAATAGTAAGCTAGAAAAGTTTAGGAACTCAAGTCTGAACCTAGGGAAAGTTTTAGATGCTCAACGCCAATCTAAAAAGCCTGTAGGTCTAGGATTTCATGAGATTCCCCCTCCTTTTAATGCTAACTACGTGCCTCAACCTCAGGAGAAAACTGAGAAATCAGTAGACTTAGAGGACATACCTGCACCTGTATCTGAGCCTGTAAAAGAAAATACACCTAAGGTGACTGATAAAAACGTCAACGTTAAGAAAGTCAAATTTGTGTCTTCCTCCAGTGAAACACCTGCTGGAAAACATAAAATTGATTTTAATGATTAGGACGATGAACCAGTCACAATAGATGCTCAAAAGGACCAAAACACTAGTGAGACACCTAAGTCTAAGGGCACACACAAGAAGTCCATTGACAAGATGTCCTGCTTTAGATGTCATGAAAAGGGGCATGTTGCTTCTAATTGTCCACTTAGGAAAATTGATGTTACACCTAAGATAGGGAAGCCAACACAAGTTAAGCCCTCAACAAGTGTGGCGAGCACTAGTAGTTTTCAGAGTACTGTAACATCCTCGAATTCAATTACGGTGATTTAAGAAATATTTAGACAGGTAATTTATAAATAAGTTGAATTATGAGCAAAGATTATGTATTTGGGGATAGTTAAAACTTAGTTGTTGTTTTAAGAAAATTAAAAAGTTTAAGAACTTTGAAATGATTATTATGAATTATAAAAGTTAGTAATGATAAATTTAAGAATAGATCAGTATTTTATGGAACCGGTTAAGTTGAGGGGTGAAATGTGCAAAATGGTGAAAATGGGAATAAAATAAGTTAAGCCTTCATTTGTCACCATTCCTCTCTCTCTCTAGACTCTCTCTCTAAGTATTTTCTCTCTACATCTCTCTAAGATATCTCACAAACCGACCGTCCGATTATCAAGAATTATACGTCATCGGAAAGATATCGAGGAGTGCTACAACAATCTACAAACGGATTTCTGATTTCGTACGAATTGAGGTAAGAATCGACTCTTTTAAGTTTGTAGTTTCGGTTTTGAAGTAAACTAGAATTCGAATCTGTCATTTTATGTAAATTGGAGCTTGCTTTGCTTGAAATATTGCTAGGATGTGATAGTATATGCATAATAGAATCGAAACTAGGCATCATACATGATATATCAGTGATTTTAGGCCTTAGAATGAAGGATTTAAGTTATAAGGATGAACAGACTCGAATATACCAAGAACAGAGTCGAAATGCAAGAACAAACTCGAGTTTGGTATTAGATTCGAGTGTGTTTTCGAGTGTAACACCAGATTCAAAGGTAAGGGGTTCGAATCTATCCCCAGATTCGAAGCATGGTTCGAATCTACCTATGGGGGTTCGAATCTATCATCATATTTGATGGTGGGTTCGAATCTAACCCATTAATTCGAGTTTAATGCCTAAAATTGAGAAATCTACTCTCTAAACTCGTGTATTTTGAACGAAACTCATAAACAACACATAAAATGACAAGGGTTACTCAAATGACAATGTATGAACATGAGATAAGCTCAAACTTAATTATGGTATAAATTTAGACATGGACCCGAAATGGGAAAAATATTGCAAAACTTACGAAACTTGATTTTATGGATTTAAACGGTTATTGATACGAGGAATTGTTGTAATTAATATAACAGGTCCCTTGTGGTGTTGTTTAACCCACAGTGGGGTACTTGGTGGATCCGGTTGAAAGCCCGAGGAGAAATAAAATTGGTTAAAAGTTTAATTACGCACCCACTGTGAGTACATATGATTTCGCATGTTTATATCTGCTTTATGATTGCTTTTGCCTACTGAGACATGTTGCTTCATTTTTCGTTTGAATTCTACTAACTTGCGTAGATTTAGATGCACATTCTTATTTGATGCATGTCCGTTCGTTTGTTGTGCATCTACGATGGACCGGTGGGTCGCATCTGTTACTCTGATGTTACTGCTCAATATGATGCTGGAGCTGATCCCTCCAGGTCCGGTAGGCAGTATGTCATCCCCGATGTTATGTCTGTCTCAGTTAGTATGTTTTAAAGGCCGAGCTTTGGGCTCGTGGGAGCGACGGCTCATGTGTGGTCGTACTTTGTGTACGTGGAGAGTGCACGACGTGTGTCGTCGGTGCTACTCTTGTGGGCATCATAAGGATTTATAAAATGTGTAAATCTGTGTATTCACTAAGCATTCGCTTACCCCTCAGTTGTCTTCATTTTTACAGGAAAGGGTAAATCAGCTGCTGGACCTTCTAGTTAGGTCATTTGGGAAGATTTGGAAGACTTGGTACTATTATAGCACTGTAGGGTGTTTGACACTATTGCACTGCTTTATTTATGTATTTAATGCTTCCGCACTTAATTTAGGTTATCAGATCATTATGTTATCGCATGTCGATGATCAATCCGGGGTGTATTGTAATTGGTGGTTGTTGTGGCAAGGGTGTCACACGAGATGGTATCAGAGCAGTAGTTTGAGATTCAAGTGTCCGTAAGGTCTTGATCTCAAACATTAGGTAATGATATGTAATGGTTTAAGTAATGGTCTGAACTAAGATAGGTTATGATCTAGTAATTATAAGTGATTGACTATCATACGGGACAAATGAGTGGTGTCTTTAAACTGATGACATGTTACTAAACAAGTTATGTGTTATTATTACAGAACATGTCTGGAGGAGGAATGACACCTGAAGAAACAAGAGAGATGATGCTAGCCATGATGGCTGAGCAAAATCGAATGATTCAAGATCAGTTTCGGGCGCGAGATGAGGCCAAAGCCAAAAGAAAAGAAGACAAGAGAAAAGAAAAGAGGGAATATGAAAGGGATTATGTTGTGGTAGACATAAACCTTAGGAATGAAGCGAAACGCAAAGACAAGGGCAAGGAAAAGATTGATTATGAAACTGGGATTGATGAGAATTACATGAATTATGTAATTAGATCATTCAAGGACTGGCAACCACCCACATTCCCAGGATCTCTGAGAATTGAGGAAGCAGAAATGTGGATTACAATTATGGAACAAATCTTTAGGGAGATGAATTGTAAAGATGAGTATAAGGTATTTTTTAGCTAAGGATCAATTGATTGGAGAAGCTAAGGAATGGTGGGACCGTTGGGAAAAAGAATTGGGATCCAAGTTGATTGCTTCCTTTACTTGGGAACAATTCAAGTTGTTGTTTAGTAGGCAATATGGTGAGCCTGATATCGTACCACATGTTAATCATGAAGAAAGAGCTATTGGAAAGATTGTAAAGTCTGGAGAAGATGAACTAAATGGACTATACTTGAGGTCAAGAACAAATAAACGTGATAGAAGTAAGAGATGTTGCCATTGTAATCAATTTGGACATAAGGCTAACAAATGTCCAATGAAGGCCGATGCTTGTTATAATTGTGGAAAAGTGGGCCATTTTAGTAGAAATTGCAAATTTCGACCAAAGAATTAGCATGTAATGATATTACATGATGAAACTATGAATGAAAAGTTCAACAAAAAGATGATATCTCTAAGATTGTGGTTATAACTTTTAGACTTTAATCCATAGAGTTAGAAGTGTACTTTAAAGATTCCATATGTAATATTTCATCGAAGTTCTATGATGCTGAAGTTAACATGAAATCGAGTTATATAAGTTTTATTACTAATATAAGTATAATCCTGTTTGTGAATGAGAATATTCGAGTATATAAATAGGCAGTAGATGAATAGCCAAGATGGACTTGGAAGCTTTGAATTGGAAAAGATGTCATAGACTTCTTGGAAATTTATGAATGAGTTTAGAAGTTGTAATGAAGTTTAAGTTTGACCATGATGGGTTAAAAGAATTGGAACTAATAGTATTAGTATCATATGTGATATGTTTGAGGGAATGATAACAACTTGTAGTGTTTATCATAAAACAAATAGCATCAACTTGTATTAAAAGGAAACAGTAAGGTACACTGTATTGAATATTTTAAGCTTACAAAGGTTGTGGTTGAGAACGTATGACACGAACTGTTCATGAGAATTTGATGTAGTTGAAATCAAAGAGACTGATTCAATGTAGGTATATATATGAATATTATATGAGGAGAACAAATGTTGGTACATCCCGTGTGACGATAGCAGTCTAAATGGTCTTACATTGTGATTTTAGCAAGTGTGTGATATATATGTTTATATATGGTTGAAATTTATTAGTGTTTGTATGTTTGAGCTTGATGTAACGTATTACAAGAAGTTCAAACATAAAGTACAAAGATAAATTCAATCATAAGTAATAACGTAAGGTTCAACACTTAGTTGTTTATGTAAAAGGCTAGATTCGAATTATATATGGGTTGACATTCGAATCTGTGATAGATTCGAATGTAACCATAGATTCGAAAGAAGGCTAGATTCGAGACTGTCAATATGGACAGACTCGAATGGGCCTTGGGCCAGATTCGAGCTTGGCCCACAACAGACTCGAATCAGGGTCTATAATTAGGGATAGACTCGAATAATTAGTAGACCTTTTGCAGAATTCGTGAGGGATTAAGCAAAGGGCGATCTCGAGTTTATCAGCTAGGTGAGTGCCGTTTCGGAGAGAATTAGTACGTAGGATCGTTCGTGTGTCGTTCGTTCAGCGTCTAATAGTCTCCGTGTTCCGTTGGTTGAGGAGTTGTCCGTCTAACCGTCAACGAGGATTCCGCACTCGTTCACGGATCCGCGTCTAGATAGATCTTGCAGTCGTAGACCTTACAAGTGGTATCAGAGACTACGGAGTGTTCTTGGTGTTCTTCGTGTTCATCAGATACATTCTAGGTTTCTTGATGCTAGTTGGACGGTTTTGCTCTCAAAAACGTGTTTTCAAGCTTAGCAAATTCATATTCGGGAAACACTTTGTGGTTTTTCACGTTTTTGATCGAAATCATTATTTTTCGTTTGAAAAATAGTGATTTAATCTGTAAAACGTCAAAAAATCAAAGTGTTAGCCGTTTTTCGAGTTTGCGGCGCTCGAATCTATAGGGGTAATTAGGGTTTTACTTTATTTTCGAGTCTAACCTAAATACGCTCCTTTCGAGTCAATTTCAGTGAGTTTCGAGTCTACTTTGTTTCGAATCTGTTACTTCATTCGAATTGGATCTCGAGTCTGTGTTGTTTCGAGTTTATTTCGAGTTTGTTACTGTTTCGATTCTGTGCTTCGATTCTGCTGACATTCGAATCTGCTGAGCCTTCGAATCTAAGGACCATCGAATCTAAGGAGTTGTTCGAATCTGACATAATTTCGAATCTAATTGACTTTTAAGACTTAATCGAATTTAATCTCAACAGATTTAATATTAATTAGTTTCGAATCTATCTAGATTCGAATAAGTTAGTCTAAATCAGTTTCGAATTAAATTAATTAAGTTCAAATTCAATTTCTTTCAGAAAAGATGTCAAATCTTCAGAAATTCCTTGAGATGGATCACGAAGTTGGGAAGGCAAATGCACCGCCTAAGCTGATGAAAGTTGAGGACTATTACTGGTGGAAGGACAGATTTACAGATTTTGTACGATTCAATGATATGCGAATGTGGGTGTGCATAGATGAAGGGTACATTCCGCCAGTATCTGAAGTTGAAGGCCGTCAAAAGGTCTTGTCATATCAGATGATGAAAGAGGATGACAAGAAACTATTTGAAGCTGAAAACAAAGCTTTCTCCATAATCCGTATGGCTTTACCTCAAGATATTTTACACACATTTCGGACTCAAGGACGTCGAAGGAACTTTGGGAGTCTCTCCAGAAAAGGTGTGAAGGTAATCCACGGGTGCGTAGAAAGCGTACAGAGCTGTTGACCCAACAGTTTGCGATTTTCAAGGCAATTAAGGATGAACAGTTGGATGATATTATCACAAGGTTCTATCATCTGATAACGGAACTTGAAAGTCATGGAATTGAGTATTCGGGCACTGACAAGAAAAACAAGCTTCTTGATGCCCTACCAGCCAAATGGGCTATGTACGTGGCAATGATTAAGCTGAATGAGGACAAATATTATGCTCAATCACTTGATGACATTGTGGGAACGTTGAGGGCATATCACTTCGAGATGATTAAGGCTGAGACTGATTACGAGCAAGTCCAGAATCCGGCTATGTATTTTGGAAAGACATCTAAATCATCAGTGACAGCTGAACCGAAGAGTGCTATAGCGTTTTTCACCGGAGAAACGTCATCGCCACCAGAGTCCGAAGACTCACTGAATCGCGCGTTCTTAGGGTTAGGAAGATCGGAAGAACCGCAACCTCAAGTCCATCAGGCACCGACAAGTTAGAGCTATTCGAAGATGCCGATGAGCGCAAAGTCCGCAGAAGAACATTTGAATCTGCTTGCTTCCTTTGTGGCAGCTTATGGAAATTGTGTTCAAGGGAAAATCAATGACCCCGCTCTATGGGATGAAGATTACGATCAGGTCGACCCTGATGACTTAGAGGAAATGGATCTTAAATGGCAACTGGCCATGGTGACCCAGAGGGTAAAAAGATTCATCAAAAGAACTGGGAGGAATCTGCAAATGAATAACAAGGGGATCGGGTTTGATAAGTCCAAGGTGAAATGCTACAACTGTCAGGGATTGGGACACTTCGCCAGGGAGTGTCAAAGACCGAAGGTAGAGACATACCAAGGACAGAGTCAGCATCAAGGACAGTACCAAAATCAGTCCCAACAAAGATACCTTCCGAGTTCCTCATCTGGTCAAGCCAATCTAGCGGGTCAACTATCCAATGTCACCTCTGACAGACAGCTAGATGGTTCCTATGACTGGAGTTCACATCCTGAGTCCAATGCTAGAGCTTTCATGGCTGAAGTTACGGAGAATGGTTGTGAAGAAGACGAGCAGACCACACGGGACAGCAGTCCGATGTGGGTAGAGAAGGCGAATGATCAGACCGTGCTGGAGTTTGCTGCTCAGATGGCCAACGTGGAATTTGATAACTCTAAGGTTAGTCTTTCTTATTCTCTATTTTCAGAATTATGTGCTTTGTGTGCTACTTCTAATGATAGGTTAAATCTAGTCTTAGAATCACACAAAACCATTTCTGCTCAAAATGAAAACTTAAAAATAGAAAACGCTAGCCTAAATGATATAAAGCAAGATTTAACAGAAAAGCTTAAGGCTGATGCTCAAGACGTAATAGTTCTAAAAGACAAACTGAGTGAGCAGTGTGTTAGGATAGAGCTTATGTATGAGCACATAGAGGCCTTGACCAAAAGTCTGAAGGACAAGGACATAGAGCTAGCCGAGACCAAGGTTAAGGTAGCAGAGGCAAATAGCAAGCTGGAAAAGTTTAGGAATTCGAGCCTAAACCTAGGAAAAGTCTCAGATGCCCAAAGACAATCTAAGAAGCCTGTAGGTCTAGGATTTCACGAAATTCCTCCACCATTCAATGCGAACTATGTGCCTCAGCCTCAGGAGAAAACTGACAAGTCAGTAGACTTAGAGGACCTACCTGAACCGACACCTGAGCCTACAGTTGATAATACACCTAAGGTGGTTGACTCAACCGTCAAGGTCAAGAAAGTGAAATTTGTGTCTTCCTCCAGTGAAACACCTGCAGGAAAACAGAAAATTTCATGGGCTAACCAGGTTGAAGAGACAGACACTGTAGATGTACCAAAGGAAGTAGACACTAGTGAGACACCTAGATCTAAGGGAACAACCAAAAAGTCCATGGATAAGATGTCTTGCTTTAGATGTCACGCGAAAGGGCATGTTGCTTCTCACTGTCCAATAAGGAAAGCAGATGTTACTCCTAAGACAGTGAATCCAACACCTGTTAAGCCCTCACCCAGTGTGGCAAGCAGCAGTAGTTCTCAACCTACCGAGAAAACTGTGCAGGCCGCACCAAAACAAGTTGTGAAAAACACACCGGTTAAGGTTGGACCAAAGGAAGTGATTAGGACAAATTCACCGAATCGTGTCACAAATCAATCTAGGTCAGCACCACAGCAAGTCTATAGGAGCACAACACCTAGCAGGTCACATACTCCAGTTAGGTCACATACTCCAGTTAGACAGTATGCACCGGTAAGAGCTCAAGGATCACAGTCAGAAATGGCATATAATAGGAATTATTCTAGAGCTCCACAACAAATGCCTACACCAAGGCAAAGAGTGAACTTAAATCACTCGGCACCACAACAGAATTCAGTTCAAAGGCCCAAGTCACCTGAAAGGCGAGATGGGTACTTGAAAGAGTTCACGTATGTGGTCGAGAATGGTATTACCAAGTCAGTCATGGCTTGGGTTCCCCGTGATAACTAACCTCTTTTATTTCATGTGCAGGAGATAACTACAGGTCCAAACAACAAGTGGTTCGTCGACAGTGGTTGCTCCAGGCACATGACGGGGGAAAGAAGTCTTCTCACAGACTTCAAGGGGGGTAATAGGGGATTTGTATCATTCGCGGGTAACAAGGGTGGAAATATCACTGGAACTGGAGAAGTCACTAATGGGACGATTACTTTGGATCAAGTTTATCACGTTGATAAACTGGTTCATAATCTCATTAGTGTCTCTCAAATCTGTGATAAGAAGAACTCGGTGTTATTTACTGACACTGAGGCGTTAGTGCTAAAGCCTGGATTCAAAATTCCTGAAGAATGGGTGTTGATGCGGGCGCCAAGGAAGAATGACTTGTACATGCTCGATATGAACAAGCCAGATACTTCGATGGGTCCGATCTGCTTACTATCAAAAGCTTCAGAGACGGAGTCCGTACTGTGGCACAGACGCATGGCTCACCTGCACCTGAGGAAGATAAATTACATTACGAAGCATGGACTGGTGCAGGGTGTGCCCATGAAAAGTTTTCAGTTCGAGGATAAGTGTCTACCTTGCATGAAGGGCAAACAACACAAGAAGGCACACAAGTCCAAGAAGCAGAATTCCATAGCCTCAACATTCGATCTGTTGCACATGGACCTTTTCGGCCCAATCAACAAAAGGAGTATTGGAGGTAGTTGGTACTGCTTAGTTATCACCGACGATTACTCACGTTTTTCTTGGGTTTTCTTTTTAGGTACGAAGGACGAGACGGCTGCAAGGCTCATCGGGTTCTTGGACCAAGTGGAGAACTCATACGGAACTAGGGTTAAATGTATTCGTAGTGATAATGGAACTGAATTCAAAAACACTGTAATTGGTGTATATTGCCTATCAAAGGGCATAGTGCATCAATTCAGTGCACCATATGAACCTCAACAGAATGGGGTGGCCGAAC
>JAANYP010000147.1:36566-94770 GCA_020465985.1 Centrapalus pauciflorus
TCACTTAAGATTTTAAGTGTTTTGGCTAGATTCGAATTGCTTAAGGGAACACATTCGAATCTGTGATAGATTCGAATGAGACCTTAGATTCGAATGGGCTAGATTCGAGGATGTCAATATGGACAGACTCGAATGGGCCTTGGGCCAGATTCGAGTTTGGCCCACATCAGACTCGAATCAGGGTCTATAATTAGGGATAGACTCGAATAATTAGATGACTTTTTGCAGAATTCGTGAGGAATTAAGCAAGAGGCGATCTCGAGTTTATCAGCTAGGTGAGTGCCGTTTCGGAGAGAATTAGTTCGTAGGATCGTTCGTGTGTCGTTCGTTCAGCGTCTAATAGTCTCTGTGTTCCGTTGGTTGAGAGTTGTCCGTCTAACCGTCAACGAGGATTCCGCACTCGTTCACGGATCCGCGTCTAGATAGATCTTGCAGTCGTAGACCTTACAAGTGGTATCAGAGCCAGCGGAGTGTTTCTGGTGTTCTTCGTGTTCATCATATACATTCTAGGTTTCTTGACGCTAGTTGGACGGTTTTGCTCTCAAAAACGTGTTTCTGAGCTTAGCAAATTCATATTCGGGAAACACTTTATGGTTTTTCACGTTTTTGATCGAAATCATTGTTTTTCGTTTGAAAAATAGTGATTTAATCTGTAAAACGTCAAAAAATCAAAGTGTTAGCCGTTTTTCGAGTTTGCGGCGCTCGAATGTATAGGGGTAATTAGGGTTTCACTTTAGTCTCGAGTCTAACCTAAATACGCTCCTTTCGAGTCAATTTCAGAGAGTTTCGAGTCTACTTTGTTTCGAATCTGTTACTTCATTCGAATCTACTTTGTTTCGAGTCTGGTACTGTTTCGATTCTGTGCTTTGATTCTGCTGACATTCGAATCTGCTGAGCCTTCGATTCTAAGGACCATCGAATCTAAGGAGTTGTTCGAATCTGACATAATTTCGAATCTAATTGACTTTTAAGACTTAATCGAATTTAATCTCAAAAGATTTAATATTAATTAGTTTCGAATCTATCGAGATTCGAATAAGTTAATCTAAATCAGTTTCGAATTAAATTAATTAAGTTCAAATTCAATTTGTTTCACAAAAGATGTCAAATCTTCAGAAATTCATTGAGATGGATCACGAAGTTGGGAAGGCAAATGCACCACCTAAGCTGATGAAAGTTGAGGACTATTACTGGTGGAAGGACAGATTTACAGATTTTGTACGATTCAATGATATGCGCATGTGGGTGTGTATAGATGAAGGGTACATTCCGCCAGTATCTGAAGTTGAAGGCCGTCAAAAGGTCTTGTCATATCAGATGATGAAAGAGGATGACAAGAAACTATTTGAAGCTGAAAACAAAGCTTTCTCCATAATCCGTATGGCTTTACCTCAAGATATTTTACACACATTTCAGACTCAAAGGACGTCGAAGGAACTTTGGGTGTCTCTCCAGAAGAGGTGTGAAGGTAATCCTCGGGTGCGTAGAAAGCGTACAGAGCTGTTGACCCAACAATTTGCGATTTTCAAGGCAATTAAGGATGAACAGTTGGATGATATTATCACAAGGTTCTATCATCTGATAACGGAACTTGAAAGTCATGGAATTGAGTATTCGGACACTGACAAGAACAACAAGCTTCTTGATGCCCTACCAGCCAAATGGGCTATGTACGTGGCAATGATTAAGCTGAATGAGGACAAATACTATACTCAATCACTTGATGACATTGTGGGAACGTTGAGGGCATATCACTTCGAGATGATTAAGGCTGAGACTGATTACGAGCAAGTCCAGAATCCGGCAATGTATTTTGGAAAGACATCTAAATCATCAGTGACAGCTGAACCGAAGAGTGCTACAGCGTTTTTCACCGGAGAAACGTCATCACCACCAGAGTCCGAAGACTCACTGAATCGCGCGTTCTTAGGGTTCGGAAGATCGGAAGAACCGCAACCTCAAGTCCATCAGGCACCGACAAGTCAGAGCTATTCGAAGATGCCGATGAGCGCAAAGTCCGCAGAAGAACATTTGAATCTGCTTGCTTCCTTTGTGGCAGCTTATGGAAATTGTGTTCAAGGGAAAATCAATGACCCAGCTCTATGGGATGAAGATTACGATCAGGTCGACCCTGATGACTTACAGGAAATGGATCTTAAGTTGCAACTGGCCATGGTGACCCAGAGGGTAAAAAGATTCATCAAGCGAACTGGGAGGAATCTGCAAATGAACAACAAAGGGATAGGATTTGATAAGTCTAAGGTCAAATGCTACAACTGTCAGGGATTGGGACACTTCGCCAGGGAGTGTCAAAGACCGAAGGTAGAGTCATACCAAGGACAGAGTCAGCATCAAGGACAGTACCAAAATCAGTCCCAACAAAGATACCTTCCGAGTTCCTCATCTGGTCAAGCCAATCTAGCGGGTCTACTATCCAATGTCACCTCTGACAGACAGCTAGATGGAACCTATGACTGGAGTTCACATCCTGAGTCCAATGCTAGAGCTTTCATGGCTGAAGTTACGGAGAATGGTTGTGAAGAAGACGAGCAGACCACACGGGACAGCAGTCCGATGTGGGTAGAGAAGGCGAATGATCAGACCGTGCTGGAGTTTGCTGCTCAGATGGCCAACGTGGAATCTGATAACTCTAAGGTTAGTCTTTCTTATTCTCTATTTTCATAATTATGTGCTTTGTGTGCTACTTCTAATGATAGGTTAAATCTAGTCTTAGAATCACACAAAACCATCTCTGCTCAAAATGAAAACTTAAAAATAGAAAACGCTAGCCTAAATGATATAAAGCAAGATTTAAAAGAAAAGCTTAAGGCTGATGCTCAAGACGTAATAGTTCTAAAAGACAAACTGAGTGAGCAGTGTGTTAGGATAGAGCTTATGTATGAGCACGTAGAGGCCTTGACCAAAAGTCCGAAGGACAAGGACATAGAGCTAGCTGAAACAAAGGTTAAGGTAGCAGAGGCAAATAGCAAGCTGGAAAAGTTTAGGAATTCGAGCCTAAACCTAGGAAAAGTCTTAGATGCACAAAGACAGTCTAAGAAGCCTGTAGGTCTAGGTTTTCACGAAATTCCTCCACCTTTCAATGCGAATTATGTGCCTCAGCCTCAGGAGAAAACTGACAAGTCAGTAGACTTAGAGGACCTACCTGAACCGACACCTGAGCTTACAGTTGAAAATACACCTAAGGTGGTTGACTCAACCGTCAAGGTCAAGAAAGTGAAATTTGTGTCTTCCTCCAGTGAAACACCTGCAGGAAAACAGAAAATTTCATGGGCTGACCAAGTCGAAGAGACAGACACTGTAGATGTACCAAAGGAAGTAGACACTAGTGAGACACCTAGATCTAAGGGAACAACCAAAAAGTCCATGGATAAGATGTCTTGCTTTAGATGTCACGCGAAAGGGCATGTTGCTTCTCACTGTCCAATTAGGAAAGCAGATGTTACCCCTAAGACAGTGAATCCAACACCTGTTAAGCCCTCACCCAGTGTGGCAAGCAGCAGTAGTTCTCAACCTACCGAGAAAACTGTGCAGGCCGCACCCAAACAAGTTGTGAAAAACACACCGGTTAAGGTTGGACCAAAGGAAGTGATTAGGACAAATTCACCGAATCGTGTCGTTAATCAATCAAGGTCAGCACCACAACAAGTCTATAGGAGCACCACACCTAGCAGGTCACATACCCCAGTTAGGTCTCATACTCCAGTTAGACAATATGCATCGGTAAGAGCTCAAGGATCACAGTCAGAAATGGCATATAATAGAAATTATTCCAGAGCTCCACAACAAATGCCTACACCACGGCAACGAGTGAACTTAAATCACTCGGCACCACAACAAAATTCAGTTCAAAGGCCCAAGTCACCTGAAAGGCGAGATGGGTACTTGAAAGAGTTCACGTATGTGGACGAGAATGGTATTACCAAGTCAGTCATGGCTTGGGTTCCCCGTGATAACTAACCTCTTTTCTTTCATGTGCAAAAGATAACTACTGGTCCAAACAACAAGTGGTTCGTCGACAGTGGTTGCTCCAGGCACATGACGGGGGAAATAAGTCTACTCACAGACTTCAAGGGAGGTAATAGGGGATTCGTATCATTCGCGGGTAACAAGGGTGGAAATATCACTGGAACTGGAGAAGTCACTAATGGGACGATTACTTTGGATCAAGTTTATCACGTTGATAAACTGGTTCATAATCTCATTAGTGTCTCTCAAATCTGTGATAAGAAGAACTCGGTGTTATTTTCTGACACTGAGGCGTTAGTGCTGAAGCCTGGTTTCAAGATACCTGAAGATTGGATATTGATGCGGGCGCCAAGGAAGAATGACTTGTACATGCTCGATATGAACAAGCCAGATACTTCGATGGGTCCGATTTGCTTACTATCAAAAGCTTCAGAGACGGAGTCCGTACTGTGGCACAGACGCATGGCTCACCTGCACCTAAGGAAGATGAATTACATAACGAAGAATGGACTGGTGCAGGGTGTGCCATTGAAGAGTTTTCAGTTCGAGGACAAGTGTCTACCGTGCATGAAGGGCAAACAACACAAGAAGACACACAAGTCCAAGAAGCAGAATTCCATAGCCTCAACATTCGATCTGTTGCACATGGACCTTTTCGGCCCAATCAACAAAAGGAGTATTGGAGGTAGTTGGTACTGCTTAGTTATCACCGACGATTACTCACGTTTTTCTTGGGTTTTCTTTTTAGGTACGAAGTACGAGACGGCTGCAAGGCTCATCGGGTTCTTGGACCAAGTGGAGAACTCATACGGAACTAGGGTTAAATATATTCGTAGTGATAATGGAACTGAATTCAAAAACACTGTAATTGGTGTATATTGCCTATCAAAGGGCATAGTGCATCAATTCAGTGCACCATATGAACCTCAACAGAATGGGGTGGCCGAACGTAAAAATAGAACTTTGATTGAGGCTGCAAGGACTATGCTTTCGGATTCAAAGCTTCCTACCATGTTTTGGGGGGAGGCAGTGAATACCGCGTGCCACATTTTAAACCGAGTCCTTACAGTCAAATCATTGAACAAAACATGCTATGAAATTTTGAATAAACGGCCACCTAACATAACTGGATTCGAACCGTTTGGAGTACAATGCACACTTTTAAGAACAAAACATCAACCGAAGTTTGGTGAAAAGGCTGACGAAGGATACTTCCTAGGTTATGTGCCAAACTCACCAAACAAATGGGTGTTTAACAAAACAACTGGTACTGTGGAGATTGTGTATAACATTGAAGTCACAAGTTATACACATGAACCCCAAACTGGTCCGGAATGGATATTTGACTATGATAAGTTATTTGAGTCATTTAACATTCCTTTGGATGATAATGCAGGTACACTCGAGAAGGACATGGCGACGTTGCATCTGAACGACGATGGCCAAATCTTTCCAAGGACCACGTTCGAATCTACATCCGAGCCTACTGCGACTGTAGATGGGTCTCCAGAAGTTGCTGATCAAGAGGCACCTACCACTGAGAATCAGACTCAAGCTTCAAGTTCTAACTCTGAGGAAAACGTCCGTGATGTAGAAGCTGAGCCTGTTCCCCCTTTAGGTGAAATAGGATCCAACTTAGGAGATAATCTAAGAGTTGATGATATAGAGACCTCTAGGATTAACAAGAACCATCCAATAGAGAGCATCATAGGAAATCCTAACTAGGGTGTGAGGACTCGGAGTAGTGTAAATAACAACACTGTGTTGTTGTCGATGATAAACGACTCTGAGGCATATCACACATGTCTATATTCGTGTTTCATATCGCAAGTAGAGCCTAAGAATGTGCAAATTGCACTTAAGGATAACTCCTGGGTTGAAGCGATGCAGGAAGAACTTTCACAATTTAGGAAACTAGAAGTGTGGGAGTTAGTTCCGTTACCTCGAGGGGAGATTGCAATAGGAACCAAGTGGGTTTTTAAGTGCAAAAGAGACGATCGGGGTATAGTCACGCGCAACAAGGCGAGATTAGTTGTAAAGGGTTTCAACCAAGAGGAGGGAATCGATTACAACGAAGTTTTTGCACCAGTAGCAAGGCTGGAAGCCATTAGGTTGTTTCTAGCGTTTGCCTCCTTCAAAGGCTTTAAGGTATATCAACTGGACGTTAAGAGTGCTTTCCTGTATGGGAAAGTGAAGGAGTTGGTGTATGTAGAACAACCGCCCGGATTTACAGATCCTAAATATCCTGATAGAGTATATCGCTTAGATAAGGCTCTTTATGGATTACATCAGGCACCTAGGGCGTGGTATGAGACTTTATCCAACCATCTTTTAGAAAACGGTTTTGAAAGGGGTAGGATAGATAGTACTCTATTTGTGAAGAGGAAGGGTGATCACTTTATCTTGGTACAAGTGTACGTCGATGATATCATTTTTGGATCATCAGACGAACAGATGTGCAAAGATTTCGAAAAGGTGATGAAGTCTAAGTTCGAGATGAGTGCTATGGGGGAGTTGAATTTCTTTTTAGGGTTACAAGTTGACCAAAAGAAGGAAGGGATGTTTATCCATCAAACGAAGTATGTCTATGACATGTTAGAACGGTTTGGGATGGAGGGAACTAAGTTGACTGCCCACTTCAGCACGCCGATTCAAGTGAATCACAATCTCGGGCCGGGTACTGAAAGTGATACCAATGTGGATCCGACTTTATATCGGGCCATGATTGGGTCACTTATGTATTTAACCGCTTCAAGACCTGACATAATGTTTGCTGTTTGTATTTGTGCTAGGTTTCAAGCGAATCCGAAGGAGATGCATATGAAAGCTGTGAAGCGGATTCTACGATACCTCAAGTCGAAACCGAAGCTGGGACTTTGGTATCACGCGGAGGGAGATCTAGAGTTGGAAGCATTCACGGATTCTGACTACGGAGGATGCAGCTTGACGCGCAAATCTACAACTGGAGGTTGTCAGTTCCTAGGAGGGAGATTGGTATCCTGGCAATGCAAGAAACAAACATCGGTAGCCATTTCAACGTGCGAGGCCGAGTATGTTGCTGCTGGTAGTTGCTGCTCACAGGTTCTGTGGATACAACAACAATTGCGGGATTACGGTTTGGCTTACACTCAAACTCCTATTAGGATAGACAATCAATCTACAATTGCTATAACTAATAATCCAGTTAAACACAGTAAAACAAAGCACATAGACATAAGGCATCATTTTATTCGTGATTGTGCTGAAAAGAACTTAATCAAACTGGTAAAGGTGGCAACAGAAGATAATAATGCAGATTTATTTACCAAAGCGTTTGATAAGTCACGGTTTGAGTATTTAATTCAACTGAATGGAATGCGCAACCCAGAGTAATTTGACCTTAGTAGTAGTAAGTTTATTTTCTTTTAGAGTAGTAGTATTTCTTTCTTTACAGTAGTCTGCTAATTTAGGAAAGTTTCTATTTTTAGTAAGTTTCTAATTTTAGTAAGTTTCTATTTTTAGTAAGTAGGTTAGCTTATTTTACTGCTTTTTCTTATGAAAAACAAAAGAAAAAAGAGAGAAAATTACAAAAATACAAAAAAAAAGAGTATATCAGAAAAAAGAGTTAGGTCTTAGATACATAGGTTCAAAGTGACGAAAATTAGCACCGTCGTTACAGACTCTAAGTATTTAGGCTTTCACACATAATGCAACTAAATCCTAAGTGTTATACTTTATTTAGTTTGATGTGTTGGTAGGCATAATACATATAGGGAATCTCAAGGCTAATAAAATATTCTAGAAAAAGTCAAGCGTGTCACTAACTTAGATGTACGACCAATCGGTCTTAATTTTTATGTACAAGACATACAAACATTGAGTCTAAATGAGGTATGCAAACTTTCTGGGGATGTATGGCAACATCAAATACATCTGAAAATGGAAAGAATAGAAATATCATGTAAAACTGAGAGTCGAAAACATGCAACTCTGTTGTACGTAAGTACAGACCTGTTGTCTCTGTTTAGATTCGGGTTAGCAGACATGTCGCTTTGTTGTACGTCAGTACAGACCTGTCACCGCTATCTGCTAACTTTAAAAATAAACCTTAAGTCGAACTAAGACACTTTGTTGTATGAGAATACAGACCTGTGTCCGATGTTTGTCTTTTAAAGAAAGTTTGCAAATACCAACAAGTTAGAATCTTTGTCTGTGTGCCTTGATCATAAAAGTATGTCTATGTCTGAGTCACGTAAGATAATTTCCTGATAAATAAAAAGGCCAAGGGATATTCCGAAATGTAGAATGTTTAACAGGGTAAAATACCAACAATTGGCTAAATGGGTATGTCACGACAAACAATCAAAGGAATTCAAAAACTTCCTAAGTGTGAAAGTTTAAGTACTGAAAGTTAGTATCGGACATTGCTATATGATTGAACCTTTCTTAGACTATACTCATCAAAAATATGTTGTTAAATATTTAGCTTAGATTGTAAATTTTTCTTAAGTCTAGATTAATTTTTTTTGGTCAAAATTTTATATTACTTTATTTTATTTTATTTTATTTTTATCTTAGTTTATTTTATTTTATTTTATTTTAGTTTAGTTTAATTTTTACTTAGGTAAAAGGTCAAAAGTTACTGAGGGTGCATTCAAAGTTGAATAAAATAAACATTGCGTGAAATATCTGTTGCTTAGGGTAAAAGAATTGGCATAGTTTATCTGGTTACACGATACCGTAGAAAAAAGTTGGAAAAGTTGAATTTATTTCAAAATTTTCGAAAATTTTTCTAAGTATTGGTGGTTTCGAATCTAAGACAGACTCGAAGCAGTAAGACTTCGAATCTGTCAGTAGATTCGAATCTGTGCTTAGACTCGAGGGTTGGTGGTATAAATAGGTTAACAGTAAAGGTCATTAACTCTATCTGTTTTCGAATCTATACTATCGAATCTATCAAGGCGATTTCGAATATGTTCCTTCGAGTCTATCGTAATTCTCCTAAACGACATTTTGTCGACTCTCTTACTTGGTGTTTCGACTCTACAGATACATCTAGGTATAATCAACCGGATTGTACAAGATTTATGTAGTTTTATGCACAATTTTAGACCAAATCGTAAAATTTTGAAGTTTTATAGGTTGAAATAGGGTTTTTGCTAAATTACCAAGATTGGACCTATAAAAGATCAAATTAAAGGCATAAATCAATGATTAGAACCTAGTTGAACTAATGTATGTGATTTACCAAGTTCAAAATGGTTAAAATCTTGGGTTTTTGTTGAAAAATCAACCGTCGGGGCTTCGAGTCTGTTCCAGGACCTTCGAATCTGTTCATGGGTTTCTCGAATCTGTCATTAGATTCGAGATGACCATGATATTCGAATCTGTCCATTAGACTCAAAAAGGGACTCTTCGAATCTGTCCATTACACTCGAATATGGACACTTCGAATCTGTTGCTTTCGAATCTGTACTTTATTTACTTTGTTTAATTTAAATTTTATTAAACTTGTGGAAATTTAATTGTGTTGGATTTTGTATTTAATCAAGTACAAAATAAAACAAATTTTGAATTTAAACAAGTTTATTGATTTTTAATGAGTCTAAAAGTTTTATTTATTGATATGGCAGTTCGCGCTTTTGTCCCGAAGCATAATATGGTCCTTAATCCAGATAATAATATCCCTGAGGCGCAGGGTTTTCGCGAAGTTTTGGACTTCCTAGCTGAGTCTAGGATTAGCTATGCTTTGTATCATAACATTCCAATTGTAATTTCGTATGTACGCCAGTTTTATGATCATTTACAGGTGGACTGTACTGTCACCCCGACAGTTATCAGAACCAGAATCGCTGGCCAGCCTCTAGTCTTCTCAGCAGATATGTTGCGCCAAGTGCTACAGTTGGGTTCTCAAGAACAAGAAGATGGGCCTATTGACTTTCCATTAAGTATTAGGCAGACTGCTTTTCTGAGAATGGGCTACAGTTTAGATGTGACAAAGTCGTCATACATGAAGAGTGGCCTGATTGGGCAATGGAGATTCTTGGTGCACGTATTCATGGTCTGTTTTGCGCCGAAGAAAGCTGGCTTTGATTACATAGTGTCAAAGATCCAATCTGGAGTTATTGCATTGGTATATAATCGGAAGTTCAGCTTTTCGCAGATGTTCTTCTCGGAGTTCGTTCATCAAATTACGGCTCCAGAAAGGGAAAGATTTTTGCTATATCCAAGATTTGTCATGATGTTGATAAGGCACTTTTTGCCAAATTTGCCACAATCAGATGACTCTTTGAGCGTGAATGTTATGGATAAACGCATCTTTGCTGACTGTTCCTCACATCGAGGAAGATTAGCTGTTCCGGTTGCGCGTCCATTGTTTGGAGCGATTGTGGATAGGGAATTTCACGCCCCGGAAGATGCCAACTGGGCAGGGGTCGTTGACATTCAACCACAGCAACAACAACAGCAACGTCAACAACAACAACAGCCGCGAGCTCAGCCGCGTGATCCAAGACGCCGACAAAGACCAGCCGCGAGTCAAATCCAGGCTTCCAGGCCTTCTACGAGCGAACAGCCCCAAGCACAGGAAGCAGGGCCTTCAAGTGCCATTCCTGAATCTGAGCAGATTGCTCAAACCTTGGAGGAAATATGGGCATCTGGTCCACATGCCAATGAAGATGTTGCAGCAGCATTAGTGGATGAGCTGCTTAGTCCCCCAGTAGATACAGATGATGTATTTAGAGATGTCGAGGAATACGAGCCAGAAGGGGCAGATGACGGATTAACATCTTCGGAATCCGACTCAGAATCCGCGGAAGTTCCGACAGCTGCAGTTCCTGATATTCAAATTGGAACTTATGGTTCGAGATTGATTATAAATGAGGGTGGTTCGAGGAAGCGCGTAAACAGGGAATTGGAGGAGTCTGATTTTGAAGAAGAGGAAGTTCCTCAACTAGTGACAAGGCAACGGGCCAAACGTCACAGGTTCATGCAAGGATCATCTTCAGCTCCTGTTGATCAACCAGAAATTCCACAACATCAAGAACCTCAAACCACCAGTCCACCACCACCACCACCACCTCAAGATGAACCATATATACCTTCACCGTTCATTCCTACTCCTATACAGTCCATTCCATCTATCTCGACCACATACTCTGACAACCAAAGGTTTCTGCAGCTTAAAGCTCGCGTTGACTTCCAGAATGTCCAAATCTTAAGCCTAACAAAGGCGATCGGAGAAATTCAGACTCATAATGCAAATCTTGATAAAGAAAATGCCGATTTGAAGAAGATTGTGGAGCAAGTCCAGGAAGAGAACGTAGAAATGAAAACTTTTGTTTGTGATCAGGCAGCTGAGATAAGGTCGATGCGCTCCCTAATTGAGCAGTTAATGAAAAATTTACAGGCTCAGGGGGAGACATCGTGCCGAGATCAGGAGGTGCAGAGAAGAGATGATAATGAAGGCGATGATCCCGGTGCGAATAAAGAGTTTGAGTCTGTAGATTTTCCTGCAGCTCAAGTTACACAAGTTCAGGGGGAGCCTAGTCAAGGCGAAGGAGAAAGGGGTGAGGCCAGTTCATCTAAACATCCTACAGACTTTGAGATCAGCGAGATGATTGAAGCGCTCATGGATCTCGATGATGATCCACTGGATGTAGGTTTTGATAATGAAGATGAAGAGCTGGAGGAAGGGGAGTTTGTGCCAGGGGAGATAGTAGACTGGCGGTCGGATGATGAAGTACTTGCTGATGAGGATGATGAAGCTGACGAGATAGTTGTGCAGCAGAATCCTATCACTGATACTTACATGATTGATGGAAATAAAATTGTCGATGCAGATATAGTTAATGTTGCATTGAATCCTCAGCCATCGACAGAGGAACCTGCAAGAGAGCTAACTAATGAAGAAAAACGAAAGCTATGGTTCAGGGCTGAAGAGAAGGAAGCAGCAATTAAAAAGACAATGAGAGTTCCAGGTACTGGGAAGCTGTCTGAGCGAATTTTAAGCTGGTTCTTTGACAGAGATCTGCAGCTATTTATAATAAAGAGAAAAGACGGGCTTCAGTACATGAGGCGAACTTTAAAAGCGTTCAACTCCCTGCCAAAAATCGAAATCACTGCGCTAGCTTGGAAAGATCTTATAAACATTGGCAATGATCCCTACGCGAGCGTAATCGAAAGAATCATAAGAAAGGAAGGGAGATCAAGGAAGTTCGAACGTTTGAATCCAAGGGTCGGAAGAAGAGTAGAGGATCCGTCACGTATTGATCCTCTAACTGGACGACCTTGGATGAGGATTCACTATAAGCCGGCTAGATGTCTTAGGAAGGTTCCTCTCAAGCCAATGCCACAAAATATTCTGAAGAATCTGAAGTGGTGGTATGCTGACACGGAAACTGGGGAAGCGGTTATGGAAGACTTAGAAGAAAATGTTATTCTTAGAGTCTATGACCCGCTTCACCTGGTAAACCTATCTAAAGAAGATCTGCAGATTTTGTATAATTGTAAGATTTCCAGTGACGCACATATGGATACTGAGGCTAGTAAGTATGAAAATGCGGTCAAGGTATGCGTCGAGAAAGGTCTGTATGCTGGTAGTGTTTTGAATCAATAAATAAACCAAGTTCTTAAATCAAATGTGTGAATTATTAGAAGCTATCGTCAAGGGGGAGTCTGTTGGTACATCCCGTGTGACGATAGTAGTCTAAGTGGTCTTACATTGTGATTTAGCATGTGTTTGTTATAAATATATTATATATGATTGATGCTTATTAATGTTTGTATGTTTGAACTTGATGTAACGTATTACAAGAAGTTCAAACATAAAGTTCAAAGATAAAATCAATCATAAGGTAATATCATAAGTTTTATCACTTAAGAGTTTAAGTATTTTGGCTAGATTCGAATTACTTAAGGGAATACATTCGAATCTGAGATAGATTCGAATGAGACCTTAGATTCGAATGGGCTAGATTCGAGACTGTCAATATGGACAGACTCGAATGGGCCAGATTCGAGCTTGGCCCACAACAGACTCGAATCAGGGTCTATAATTAGGGATAGACTCGAATAATTAGATGACTTTTTGCAGAATTCGTGAGGAATTAAGCAAGAGGCGATCTCGAGTTTATCAGCTAGGTGAGTGCCGTTTCGGAGAGAATTAGTTCGTAGGATCGTTCGTGTGTCGTTCGTTCAGCGTCTAATAGTCTCCGTGTTCCGTTGGTTGAGAGTTGTCCGTCTAACCGTCAACGAGGATTCCGCACTCGTTCACGGATCCGCGTCTAGATAGATCTTGCAGTCGTAGACCTTACATTATTCTCAGCCTGTTGGGAGGCTGGAATAGTTGAGGTGGCTATCTCCGTTTGTACAACTGGTTCTTGTTGGGAGGAACCAGAGGGTCTAGGTTGACTCTGGGTAGACACAGGTTGGAGTGAAGCAGGCTCCAATTATGTTGAACCTTCTCCCAAAATAGGAGAGGCAGCAGGGGTGGCTTCTCTTACAACTGAACCCTGTTCGGAGGGAACATAGGAGCTGGTTGTTTGGGCTGATTTCCTTTTGGAGAGTGATTTTCGTTGGTAATGGATGGATGAAATAGGTGATTGTGGAGAGATGATGGGTTCTGTTTGGACAGGGTGTGAGACTGGGTCAGGAACAGTTGGGTTGGGCTGTTCCATGGTCTCAGATGCCACATAGGCACCAGCCACAAAGGCTTCAGGAGGAGCCTGCTCCCCCTCAGCCACAGAGGCTAAGGGAGCAGACTGAGACTGAGCTGTTTTGGCCTTCTTAGGGACAGACCCAGCTTCAGTGATTGCCATGGTCCTTTTAACAAGCTTGGACCTAGCTTTGGATTTTGCCTTGGGAGCAGGTTCAGGATCCACCCTCACAGCAGAGGGTCCTTCCACCAATCCTAACAACCTCCTCATTGGTGTTGACAGAGGAGGCTCATTGGGTAGAACAGGAGTATAAAACACTCTATTCCCTATTACAGGGAATGCAGCAGTCTTAAGTAAAGGCTGAGAGGAATATAGTTGCTCACCACAATGATGTTTGAAAAGAAGGCGTAAAAACCTTGGATACCGAACATCAACTGGACGGTTTTCTTGTTGTACCAGGTTCCTCAAATTCAGGAAAATCCATTTGGCCATGTCGATTATTGTCCCATCCACCAGCTGTAGAACAATGGGGACTTCATCACGGCTTAGTTGGTCGAATGAACCTACTTTACTTCCGAAACACATCACCACCAAGGCAAATAGAAAACTGTAGGTCGGAGACAAATCCTTCCTAAACAGTGTTGCTCCGATTTTGGGTTCTGCTACACCACAGAAACGTAGCAGATTGCCCATTTGATCATCTTCAGGTTGAGGCATGTCATATGGGTCAGCAGTTGGCAGATGAAGAACCTCCCTGAGAAGATCAGCTGTGATCTCAATGGTCTGAGTCCCATTGAGAATAGTTCCCTTTATGACTTTGGTGTTGGGGTTGTAGGCACAAGTGTACCAAAATTCGTACACCATCTCCTGGTACAGGACTCCAGGATTAGCAGTCATTGCATAGTTCAATGGATGAACTCGCAGAAATTCCACCATTTGTTCATAACCCTTCCCTGCATAGTTTTTGGGAATGGTTAGGTTAGCAATGTAGTTTGTAGGCTTTATGGTCAGCATCGTGGTAACTGATGAGTGTTTCACAACATCATCACCAACGATACTGGAAGAAAGGGATTGTTTCTTTGAGCCATTTGTGAAGGTTTGGGTATTTTGAGAAGCAGAAGACACTTAGTCGATTTAGGGTTCTTGAGGATTTCTGGAAATAGTGAGGAAGACGAAGATAAAACAGTAGGGGGTTTTGAATGTGAGTGGGTATGAGAGAGAAACATTTGGGCGGTTGATTTGAAAAAGTTGTTAACGGAAAACGGAACGGTTGTCAATGTCAGACCGTTTGTCAGAGCACTTGAGCCCTTTTTAGTCACTAACACACGTAACCCACATTATCCACAGTAATTAAGTTAAATAAAAACATAAATTAAGTAACTTAATTTGTAAAGAAAGGTAGTTAAAACTGTTGGTCTAAGCTGTTGGTCAAACCTGTGATGAGTACGATCATCACAAGCTGTTCATTCTTCACGCTGTTCACTTCTTCACACTGTGTTTTCAACCTGTGTTCTAATATAAGATCAGGTTGTGTTCAGTAGTTGAACATGATACAAGACATTGTTTTGTAAATCAGTGTGAAGGAGTGAGCAGGGTGGAGAATAGACCATCAGAGCAGGCTAGACGAGTAAACTGTTATTGTTCAGCCTGTTATATGTTCAAGCTGTTCAAGGATTTTAGAAAATGGCTAAGTACAGAATATGCATAACCTGTTCTGTCTAAGCTGTTCTGAGAAACTTGAGCAGTGTGAGGCATACAAGGTCTTAGACCTTTGAGGACACTTGGTCACTTTTGTTTAACATGCCCAGCTTGCGGACAAGGTAATTAAACCTGGTTTCATCAAGAGGTTTGGTGAAAATGTCTGCAAGCTGTTCATTTGTGGAAATAAAACTTTCCTCCACATTACCTTTCTGAATGTGATCCCTGATGACGTGATGTCTGACTTCAATATACTTTGTTCTTGAATGAAATACTGGATTGTTGGAAATGGCTATGGCACTTGTGTTGTCACACAAAATAGGAGTTTTCCTATACACAAGCCCATAGTCTTCAAGCTGGTGCTGCATCGATAGAATCTGCCCACAGCAGCTTCCAGCAGCAATTTACTCAGCTTCAGCAGTAGAAGTAGACACTGGGTTCTGCTTCTTGCTACACCAACTTATCAACTTGCCACCAAGGAGTTGACATCCACCTGTTGTGCTTTTCCTATCTAGCCTGCAGCCTACAAAATCAGAATCTGAATAACCTGTTAGATCAAGACTTGAGTCTTTGGGATACCAAAGACCCAAACCTGATGTGCCCTTCAGGTATCTAAAGATTCTTTTAACAGCAGCTAGATGAGATTCCTTTGGATCAGCTTGGAACGTAGCACACAAACAGGTGGAAAACATAATATTAGGTCTACTAGCAGTTAAATATAGCAAGCTCCCAATCATACCTCTGTAAGCTGTTACTGAAACAGCTTTGCCGCTGGCATCAGCATCAAATTTTACATTGGTTGCCATTGGGGTTTTAATAGGAGAACTTTGATCAAATTTAAACTTTTTTTAAGAGATCTAAGGTATACTTTCTTTGATTTATAAAAATTCCAGTTGAGGTTTGTTTAACCTGTAATCCTAAAAAGAAAGTAAGTTCTCCCATCATACTCATTTCATATTTGGATTTCATGAGTAATGAAAAATTCTTGCATAACTGCTCATTGGTAGAACCAAATATTATATCATCCACATAAATTTGAACAAACATAATATCAGACTTCACCTTCTTTATGAACAGTGTGGTATCCAGTTTACCTATGGAATACCCATTGCTCATAAGGAATTCAGTAAGAGTGTCATACCAGGCTCTAGGGGCTTGTTTGAGACCATAGAGTGCTTTGTCCAACTTATAGACGAAACCTGGATGTTGTTCATTTATTAAAACCTGGAGGCTGCTTGACATAAACTTGTTCTTGCAGCTTCCCATTCAAAAATGCACTCTTCACATCCATTTGAAATACCTTAATGCTCTTATGAGCAGCATAGACTAGATTCAAACGAATTGCTTCTAGCCTGGCCACAGGAGCAAATGTCTCATCATAGTCAATTCCTTCCTCCTGTCTATAACCATGAGCAACCAGTCTTGCCTTATTTCTAATGACATGACCTTGCTCATCCATCTTATTCCTGAAAACCCATTTAGTGCCAATTATAGTTTTACCTTTAGGAGCAGGGACCAGCTTCCATACCTTGTTTCTCTCAAACTGATTGAGTTATTCTTGCATGGCAGTGATCCAATTGGCATCTTTTAGTGCTTCATCCACCTTCTTGGCTCCATTAGTGAAACAAAACTAGAGAACATACAGAAGTTCCCTAAGCTGTCCCACCTTGTTTGTACTCCTTTGTTGATATCACCAATTATTTGATCATTAGGGTGACATCTGATCCTCTTAGGATCATTCTTCAATGAGGATTCTCCTGAGTTATCAGCATTTTCACCAGGTCCTGTTGAACAGCTCTCAAGATTTTCAGACACACTGTTGTCTTGAGCCTGTTCACTTGTTGAACATGACTTACCACTGTTGAACATATCAGCAGAGGAACCAGGAAAATCAGCATTGATAGGTTCAGGACATGCAATTGTAATTAAGTCAGTACACTTATTCACACAGGGTGTATTGACATAATCATCATGCCCATCATGATTAACAGGTTCCACACTGGATGTGGTGGAAGCTTTTGAGTCCTCTTCACTGTTTGAATGCATGAGGTCATCAAAGTTTAATTCTCCTGAAACTGATTCAGGAACAGCTTTGGTGGAAGCATTCTTAGACTCTTCAAAGGTGACATTGATAGATTCATCTATCACCTTTCTTTTGTTGTTGTACACACTGTAGGCTTTGGAGATAGCAGAGTAGCCAACAAACACACCTTCATCAGCTTTTGGTTCAAACTTTGTCAGTTGGTCCTTTTGATTCAGAATGAAGCAGGGACACCCAAACACATGGAAGTAACTGACATTTGGCTTCCTCCCTCTGAGCATCTCATAGGAGTCTTGTTGAACCTTTTCACCACTAAGGATCTGTTTTGGGTGAAGCAGGCAGTGTTAACAGCTTCAACCCAGAATGATGAAGGTAAACAGGATGCACACAGCATGGTTCTAGCAGCTTCAATGAGAGTTCGATTTCTCCTTTCAGCAACTCCATTTTGTTATGGATTTCTTACAGCTGAAATGTTTTGAGTGATTCCTTTCTCTTCACAGAAGTCTTCAAGAGTACTGTTTCTGAATTCAGTACCATGATCACTTCTAAGCTGCTTCACTTGGGCAGAGTTCAGCATTTCCATCTTTTTCACAAATCCAATAATTTCTCTAGCAGCCTCTCCTTTGCTCTTTAGGAAGATAACCCATGTGTACCTGGAGAACTCATCAACCATTACTAGAGTGTATCTTCTTCCTCCTAGACTTGGGACATTGACAGGTCCAAACAAGTCCATATGGATTAAGAAGAGAGGAGTATCAATAGAAAAGTTACGTTCGGATTTAAAAGATGATTTCCTCTGCTTGCCTTTCTCACAAGCTGTGCAGAGTCTATCCTTAACAAAGGTCATAGAAGGCAAACCTATCACCAACTCTTTCTTACAGAGTTTGTTGATGTTCTTGAATTTCAGGTGTGACAGCCTTTTGTGCCATAACCAGTTTAGGTCTGCATTTGTTCTTGTGAGAAAACAGGTTTCAGTTGTAGGATCCGCATATTGCATGTCCACAACATATACACCTTTCTTTCGTTGAGCACACAACACAACTTTGCCTTGGGGATCCAATATGTAACCCAGGTGCTCATCAAAGTTAACCTTGTAGCCAGCATCACACAGTTGACTTATGCTAACAAGGTTATGTTCAGCCCAACCACATAGGCTACTCTTTTGAACACTGCAGCACCAGCTTTAAGAGTTCCATATCCCTCAGTGGATCCCTGTACATTGTCACCAAATGTGACTTTTGGCCCTTTTTCAGGCCTGAGATCACTCAGCAGATCCTTACAACCTGTCATGTGCCCTGAGCAGCCACTGTCCAGGTACCAAACCTGGGATGGTTATTTTTCCTGCAGAGTGACAAGAAGAATATTAGTCATTTTTAGGGGAACTCATCACAGAGATGAGTTCTCCTACTTCATCAACATTTGTTGATGGACTTGTGATATCAACACTAATATTCCCTATTTGAATGGTATCAGTTTGGATACCACTCTCATTGACTAAGATGTTTCCAACACTGTTTATGTTAGCTGTGAGGGAACCATCAGAGTCAGCAGGCCTCATGTCCTCAGTTTCAGGACAATCATTGGCTAGATGTGTCTTCATTCCACATTTATAACATTTTCTCCTCTTAGCATTTTTGGAAGAAGACCTTTCAGAAACACATTCTGAGTTATTTCTGTTGATTTTACCAGTAGATTTAGCAAACTCATTACTATTTGATGAATCAACAGCTTGAGTGGAAAGTTCAATAGCAACAGCTTTGCTTGTCTCTTCTTTCCTCTTTTTAGGAGGACAAATGTCAAAGATAGGAAGCTTAATTGGCTTTTGAACTTCCACAGGTTTAGGAAACTTATTCCCAGATTTCTCAGGCTGAGCAATGGCTTTGCCTTTGTCCTTCCTGAGATGTGATTGATGTTTCCTATCAACATAATCATTATTTATGGTTTTGAAAAACTTATTTTCATTTAAAACCAGTTTACCACTATGATTAGAAAACTTATTTGAAATCACAGCAGGTTTGCCTTCAACATGAGACTTACCCTTGTTAAAAGCAGACTGGTTACCTTTTGAAAACTTATTTTCAAAATGTTCAGCATTAAAAGGATTAGTATGCCTTTTTACATCAGCTTTAGGCCCAGAGCCTATTTTGTTAACCGGCTTGGTGTCCGCAGCTGCAGTTTGGACATGCTTTCCTTTCTTTTCCTTGTGTGAACCAGCAGAACACTTAGCAAGCTTATTTGATGGAAAACTTATTTCATTAGCAGCTTTTGAGCTAGGTTCACACGAGCTGTCAGTGTTTTGAGGCCTGACAAACCTGTTTGTTGAGATTAATTTACCATTCACTTTTTGAATAAAAGTGTTTGGAAGCTCACCAAGAGTGGACAAGTCTTCTTTCAAATTATTAACCTCAACAATGGAAGTTGCTGTGTCAAGATCCCCTCCAAGATAGGCTTGGATTTGTGCAGGGATCTGCTGACTTATGCAGTGTCTGACTTTTTGTGCAGATTGGCACCAAGAGTCAACTATCTTTTGAAGAATGTTTTATATCTGTTTCTCTCTTTTCTTGCAGTAAAATAGAGTTGATGTGTTTTAATTCATCAAGCTCAGTTTCCAACTTATGGAAACTGTCCAGTTTACTGGATTTTGTTTCAAGATCAGTCTTAAGCTTAGAGATTTCAGATAATAAAACAGTATGCTTCTCAACAGCAGCTTTCAGATCAACAAGCATATATTCGAACATTTTAATTTTTTCTTCAGAACTGTAGTCCATAAAATTTTGTACCTTATACATCATTGTAGGATTCCAGTTCTCCAAGCTGCTAAAAGCTTCAGCTTCAGCCAGATCCTGTTTGAAGTTGCTTGTTGATGGGACATCAATGTTGGCCATCAGACAGTGATTGTCTTCTTCATCAGATGATGAATCAGACTCCTCCCAGTCACAAGTCTCTGCCATGAGTCCCTTTTGCTGGTTTGAAACCATTGAGTTTTCCATCTTTTTCAGCTTAGCCATAGCCATAAGGTACTTAACCCTATAGCCATCATCCATGTTTGTCTTGTGTGGTTTGGATGAGTGACCAACAGCTTTTGACACACAGTCGGCAGCTATATGGCCAGGTTTGCCACATTCGAAGCACTCAGCTTTGGTCTTATCAAATGCCTTCTTTTTAACAGCATTTGAGCTTCCCTGCAGCATGTTTCTTCCAAACCTTTTCTTGTTGAACCTTTTGACAAGCATGGCTATCATTTATTCATCATCAAGTTCAGCAAGATCTGCATTTTCTTCCTCATCAGACACTTCCTTCTTATCATCAGCCTGTTGATCAGGTTGAGTGAACACATCACCCATCTGACTTACAGGTTGTCTCACACTGGCCACAAAGGCTGCACCTTTCTTAGACATTTCCAAGGCATTTCTCTTCTGTTGCCTTGACTGCTCATCATTCAGTAAGGATCCATACAGGTTAACAAGATCCATACTTCTGATGGTACCTGAATTCCTTAAGATTGTAGAAAAATAATTTCATTCTTCAGGCAGGATGTCTAAGAATTTGTTTACCAGAGTCAGGCTGTCTTTGGTGATCCCAACAGCTTTGAGATCATTAATAAAGCAGTAAACCAGGTGTAGGTTTCTGTGAGAGTCTTCTTCGGTTTTGCAAAGAAAAGTTCATACTGTCTAACAAGATTATTAATCCTGTTATCCAGTGTGATTGTGGGTCCATCATTGACGGTACACAAAGTATGTAACATCCGGAACTAAACCAGGTTAGCAACAATGACCTAATCTGTATTTAATAGCCAATTATACCCTAATCAGTGGTCATTAGAAATTAATCAAGTGATTAACAAGGGTTATTAGAAAATTCAACTCAATTAGAATCAATTTCATCGGTGCGATGAATCGAGAAATCAATTAATCCGATCAATTTATGATATGAGGGATTAATTCAACTAAGTACATAATTAAATTATGATTAGTGACACTAATCAAACACTAATACAAATACTTAACATTAATTATGCAAGACTAAAACAATTCATTAAAACAATGCATCTAAAAGTATTTATGAAATTACAAGAAAAGGGAAATACAAGAATACATTTCTAAATACTTTTATACAAAAAAACAAAAATGAAAATACATGTATAATACATGTATGGCCAGCCATATAGGCATGTGGATATTAGAAGTTGACTTTTATTTTTTTAATATTACTTTAAACACCATCATTTTGTTTAAAAGTGCACACAACTTTTGTCTCCCATGCTTTTCATCATTTAAAAGACCACAAATTTCTCTATAAATAGAGATGCATTTCACTCATTTTAAACACACCAAAATCTTGTTTTCTCTCCTCATAAAACCAGCCCTATACACTCACACATCACAAACTTCTTCATTCAAGTGTTCTTCAAGTGTTCTTGGTGTTCTTCAAGTGTTTTTAGTGCATATCTTGCAAGGGTTTCAACTTCTACTCAAAATCATATTCTAAATACTTCAAAGTAAGTAAATACTAACTTATTTCATCTTATATTTATGTTTATATAAGTCTTGCATAATATATATAATCACCAACAACAAAAAGTTTCATAAAAACTCAAGTTTATAAGTTTGTAGTTTTTATTTTTAAGTTGTTTATTTAAATGTGCATATGAATATATGAACACATCATCCATCCTTTTACGCATCATCCATCCTTTTACGGTAAAAGCTTTTTACGCTAGATTTTTGCCATCGCAATCCCGGTGAGTTCTGATAGCCCCTATTTTCACACTATTATGTTTTGGGGATAAAATACATGCTTCGTTTTTATATGGACACGGAAATATTTTCATTTCTATTATGTATTACACATGTGGTTCCATTAGCCCTGATATCATGAACCGTTAAATGCATTTATTTGTAAGCGCGAATATATTGTGGATAGATCTATTGGGAGTCATGTCCCCCACTCGGGTTAGTCGGATTGGCTAACAGCGGGTGCATATATATTCAACACACGGTATTACGTATGTGAATACTGCACAGGGCAAACTCATTTTTAATTAAGCTTCGGTTGCATGATGGTTTATATGTAATACATAACAAGGAATTTATGATTTTATAAATTCAATCTCTATTATTGTTGTCCATACAAGTCAGATTACGTGTAAACCTATGAGCTCACCAACAATTTTGTTGACGTATTTTAGCGTGTATTTTCAGGAAATTAAGGCAAGTCCATCACATCGGTAGTATTTTCAAGCTTCCGCATTTAAGGAGTCGCACTCAGTTTCAAACCATTGGAGATTTATTTGCATTATTTTAGATGAATTAATTATGTATTTAAATCTCTGTACCTTGCGAACTTCTCTTAATTATTTTGGGTCATGTAAAACATTTATATCTTTTAAAGTTACTCCGATGTATTTTTGAAAACGTCCATCTAGTGGTCGTTCATTATGATTATATTTACGCTTCCGCGACGTCGCGCTTCGTTGCCAACCGGGGTAACGGGGTGTGACAGATTGGTATCAGAGCCATAGTTATAGTGAACTAGGTTGCATTAGGACCTAGACTATAACTGTTACAAAACAAAGTTTTCTTCCAGAACTGTGAACACATATATGGACCCTGATGACAATAACATGTCGAACAATATGGTAATTATCCTCTTTGACTCAGAGGATGAATTCTCACCCACGGAACATAGAAGCCAAGGTGACACTGAGGTATACTTTGGATCGGGAACCCACCTAGACTAAATCAATGACGATGTAATGGACTCGTCAAAGCACAAGGAGGGCAATTGTGGCCCTGTAACACAAATTGCTCCACCATCACCACCACATATGCCACCCAACACCCTATTCAGAAGCCATCCCAATGGACCATTAAGGAAGTTCACCCCTAGGAAAAGGGTGTGACTAGCACAACGGGTGTCTATCCCGGTACCTACTCATCAGCCAAGCCCGCAACTGTAACGATAGGCGAACGTAAGACAGTGGGGATGGATGCCTCACACTCTCCAAGAGTGGAGAAACGAGGAAGGGATCCAAAACCAGTTTGAAGTCGGAACACCATCTTCCTCTCAAGTGCCGACACTTACCCAGAAACCTATGTAACAAACGATGCCCCTGTTAGTGGCAAGGGCCGCCAGAAATGACCTCCAATTTCAAGAAAATCCACCAAGAGGTCGGTGAGATCCTTGCAAAGATTAGGCAGGAGGCAATACAAACCCTCAATATACCTTGGGATAACCAGAATACCCAAGCGATTCAACAAGACGGAATAGACAAATTGTGACAGCGCCTAGCAGAGCGCAAAGCCCGTATTGTAGAACTAACCCAACGACTTAACACTCTGGAGTACGAGGAAACCCCAGAAGCATCATATACTTAGTACCCTTCTACCATTTTATAGTATTTATCTAGGCTATACTATCTGATGTATCTTAGGGTAAATAAGGCTTAAGAATTTATCGGAAAATTCTAACCATATCATATACAAAGATTAAGTATCAAGAACTTTTATGAGGAATTAAGTTTTAACTACAACTCTGCGTAGGAGAAGATAAAGCTGTGACTATATGCCTAAGAAATTTCAAACTCGTAGACTTATCCTCTTACCACTTTTGAATTTCTACTATTTGATATTGGTGCTGATTGGAGCTTTATATCCACTAAGTTCACTAAGCAGATAAATTCCATTAAGTGCTACTTATGCTATTGAGGTTGATGACAATGAGACGCTTAAGACAAATAATATAACTCGAGGATGCTCCTTAAAAGTAGTAGGCCGACTCTTTGAAACAGACTTGATGCCCGTCAAACTGAGAAATTTTGACGTGGTCATAGGCATGGATTGACTATCAAAAAAAATCATGCGGAAGCAGTGTGCAACAAGAAGACGGTTCATATACCTTTAGTCAATAAGAAGGTCCTTGCTATCCAAGGCAAAGCAAGAAATACCAAAGTAAGCATCATCTCTAGCATTAGGACCCTGAAGTGTTGATAGTGAGGGAGCCAAAGGGAAAGCGGCTCGAAAATATTCTTATTATTTATGGTTACACCAAAGTTTTTCCAGAACACTTACCTGAAGTCCCAACATCGAGGCAAGTCAGATTCAAAAAAAAAAAAAATCGGCCTAGTATCAGGTTCGGTACTAGTGGCTCGAGCACCATGCCGATTAGCCCCATCATAGTGTAAGAATCGTCCAACCAACTGTAGTAGCTCTTAGATAAAAGGTTTATCAAACCGAGTTCCTCGCTTTAGAGGATCTCCAGTTTTGTTCATAAAGAAGAAGAATGGAACCTTCTGAATGTGCATCAATTACTAAGAGCTAGATAAACTAAAAGAACCGACACCCGCTCACAAGGATCAATGACTTGTTTGACCAAACTCCAAGAATTAAGCTTCTATTAGAAGATCGACCTAAGGTCTGGTTATCATCAGGTTAGAGTTCGCAAGAAAGATATTTCAAAGACAGCCTTCAGATTCCGTTACGGTCATCATAAATTTGTATTAATGCCGTTTGGATTAACCAGTGCCCCAACGATACTCATGGACCTCATCGGGTGTGCAAACCTTACCAAGACAAATTCGTGATTGTATTCTTGAATGACTTCTTAAGCTACTCACGAAACAAGGAGGAGCACGAGCAAACATTTAAGACTGATTCTAGAGTTGTTAAAGAAAGGACAACCACATGCCAAGCTTTCTAAGTTTGACTTTTGGCTAAGATAGGTAAGATTTGTCCGTCACGTGATCAATAGTAAAGGGATCCAAGTCAACCCCGCAAAGATCGAGGCTATCAGGAATTGGTCAACTCTTAGAACCCCATAGAGATACGACAGTCCTTAAGACTTGCCACTTATTATAGGGAATTATCAAAAATTTCTCAAAGATCACCGGAGCTCTAACAAAACTGACCCGAAAGGACATTAAGTATGATTGGGGCGAGGATTAGGAGACATCATATTAGTTATTAAAGCACAAACTGCGTAGTGCGCTTATTTATCCAAGAGAAGCAAGAAATTTATAGATTACTGTGACGCTTCACACAATGGGTTGATATAGAAAGATAGGGTCATAGCTTATGCTTTATGAAAACCTAAGGTTCACTAGGTGATTTACACAACGCATGATCTGGATCTTGAAGCAGTAGTCTTTATCCTTGGAGACATTAGTTGTACGGTATGAAGTGTATTGTGTTCACAGACCATAAGAGCCTCCAACACATCTTGAACCAGAAAGAGTCGAATACGAAGTAGTACCGTTGGATGGAACTAATAAGTAATTGCAACCGTGAAAATTCGTTATCACCTGAGGAAAACTAATGAGCTAAGCCGTTAAGAGTACAAGTGGATAAATAGTTTAGGATAAGGGCTAATAAATATCGATATTACTCTGTATGGTGGAATAAGAAAGCTGGCTATGGATGAAGGACACAAATTAAGATATGTCGTTCACCCCGGAATCCGATAAAATGTATCATGACCTTAAGGAGCTATACGGGTGGCCTATCATGAAGAATGACATTGCCACATCTGTTAGAAAATTCCTAACATGCTCCAAAGTTAAGATAAAACGTCAGAAACCATTTGGGTAATAGTCGACCACCAAACAAAATCCGCGTGTTCCTACCAATCAAGAAGAACATCAGGATGAATAAGCTAGTCCAAACATACCTCAAGGAAGTGGTGTCCGGACACGGAGTGCCTATTATAATCATTTCGGAAATGGATAGCAGATCTACATCTAAGTTTTTGGCAATTATTACAGCAAGCTTTGGATACAAACTTGGACATGAGTACCACTTATCACCCTCAGACCAATGGTCAGAATAATAGAACGATCCAAACCCTAGAACACACATTAAGAGCCTGTGTAATGGATACTCAATTGCCTTAGTGGAACTATTAACTACAATAGCTATCACTCGAGTATTAAAGCTGCTCCATTTGAGACCCTCTACGGGCGAAAGTGTCGATCGCTGATTAGTCGGGTAGAAGTAGGAAATAGCAAAATCACTGGCCCTAAGACCATTCACGAAACTACCAAAAGGATAGTACAGATACGGAACTGACTAAAAGTTGCCTGCGATTGTAAGAAAGTTATGCAGATGAAAATAGAAAATCCCTTGAGTTCTAATTAGGAGAACAAGTACTGATGAAAGTCTTGCCATGGAAGGGCGTGTTACGATTTGGGAAACAAGGATAATTAAACCCTCGATATTGGCAATACAAAGTCTTAATGGGGATTGGACTCGTAGCTTATCGTTTAGAGTTACCACCAGAGCTTAGCAGCATGCACAATACCTTCCATGTATCGAATAAGAAGAAGTGGTTGTTAGAGGATACACTTGTTACCCCTTGGGAGAGATCTAACTAAATGATAAACTTCGCTTCATCAAAGAGCCGGTTGAAATCATGGACCGTAAGGTCAAAGGATGGAAGCACAGTTGTATACCCATCCTCAAGGTCAGATGGAATTCTAGGCATGAACCAGAATTATCTAGGGCATGCAAAGGCCATTTAAAGCAAAGATACTCTCATCTACTCTTAAGTAACAATACCCTTGAGGAAACAAGATAAAACTTCAGGACGAAATTCCCTTAACAGGGGGAGACTGTAACATCCGGCACTAAACCAGGTTAGCAACAATGACCTAATTTGTATTTAATAGCCAATATACCCTAATCAGTGGTCATTAGAAATTAATCAAGTGATTAACAAGGGTTATTAGAAAATTCAACTCAATTAGAATCATATTCATCGGTGCGATGAATCGGGAAATCAATTAATCCGATCAATTTACGATATGAGGGATTAATTCAACTAAGTACATAATTAAATTATGATTAGTGACACTAATCAAACACTAATACAATTACTTAACATTAATTATGCAAGACTAAAACAATTCATTAAAACAATGCATCTAAAAGTATTTATGAAATTACAAGAAAAGGAAAATACAAGAATACATTTCTAAATACTTTTATACAAAAAAACAAAAATGAAAATACATGTATAATACATGTATTGCCAGCCATATAGGCATGTGGATATTAGAAGTTGACTTTTATTTTTTTAATATTACTTTAAACACCATCATTTTGTTTAAAAGTGCACACAACTTTTGTCTCCCATGCTTTTCATCATTTGAAAGATCACAAATTTCTCTATAAATAGAAAGACATTTCATTCATTTTAAACACACCAAAATCTTCTTTTCTCTCCTCATAAAACCGGCCCTATACACTCACACATCACAAACTTCTTCATTCAAGTGTTCTTGGTGTTCTTCAAGTGTTTTTAGTGCATATCTTGCAAGGGTTTCAACTTCTACTCAAAATCATATTCTAAATACTTCAAAGTAAGTAAATACTAACTTATTTCATCTTATATTTATATTTATATAAGTCTTGCATAATATATATAATCACCAACAACAACAAGTTTCATAAAAACTCAAGTTTATAAGTTTCTAGTTTTTATTTTTAAGTTGTTTCTTTAAATGTGCATATGAATATATGAACACATTATAAACATGTTAATATTATGAAAACATGTGTTATATATGTGTTATATAACTTTTATACAAGTAGTCTTTGAATAAACAACAAGAATCATAAGTTGTTTCAAGTTTATAAAACTGCGGATTTTCGGCAGAAAATTTATATCGACTTTGAAAAATCATAACTAATTCATAACTCAACGAAATGAGTTGATTCTTGTCTCAAAAGTTAGATCTATGTCTTAACTATAGATCTGGAATTTTTCATAATTTATTTTGGAGTTTAAGACCTCCAGAAATTATTTGGGAAACTGAAAGTTTGACAGCTAAAAAATGGCCAACATAGGGTTTTTAATGAGCTTTTTCACCAACCTAAACATCTCGAAAAATGGCCGTTCTTGATTCTAAAAATCCTTTGTATATAGTAGTTTAATGTCCTAGAAAACCAAAGCCTAAAATATTTTGGAGCTTGGTCAAAAACAGCCTCAAAATAGGCCGAAAAACCTCCGAAAAAGCTGGAAAATTATATATATATAAACTTGACGTTTTAAGCGAATTTTATTTATAAACTTGTAATGTTGGGTGATTTAAGACATAAAAATCTATAAAAATATATATCATAAAATATTAGAGATATTAAGTCCTTATTATCATTTAGGACTCGATTAAACTCACCCGTCGCATCATCCATCCTTTTACGCAAAAAGCTTTTTACGCTAGTTTTTTGCCATCGCAATCCCGGTGAGTTCTCATTGCCCCTATTTTCACACTGTTATGTTTTGGGGATGAAATACATGCTTCGTTTTTATATGGACACGGAAATATTTTCATTTCTATTATGTATTACACATGTGGTTCCATTAGCCCTGATATCATGAACCGTTAATTGCATTTATTTGTAAGCGCGAATATATTGTGGATAGATCTATTGGGAGTCATGTCCCCCACTCGGGTTAGTCGGATTGGCTAACAGCGGGTGCATATATATTCAACACATGGTATTACGTATGGGAATACTGCACAGGGCAAACTCATTTTTAATTAAGCTTCGGTTGCATGATGATTTATATGTAATACATAACAAGGAATTTATGATTTTATAAATTCAATCTCTATTATTGTTGCCCATACAAGTCAGATTACGTGTAAACCTATGAGCTCACCAACAATTTTGTTGACGTATTTTAGCGTGTATTTTCAGGAAATTAAGGCAAGTCCATCACATCGGTAGTATTTTCAAGCTTCCGCATTTAAGGAGTCGCACTCAGTTTCAAACCATTGGAGATTTATTTGCATTATTTTAGATGAATTAATTATGTATTTAAATCTCTGTACCATGCGAACTTCTCTTTATTATTTTGGGTCATGTAAAACATTTATATCTTTTAAAGTTACTCCGATGTATTTTTGAAAACGTCCATCTAGTGGTCGTTCATTATGATTATGGTTACGCTTCCGCGACGTCGAGCTTCGTTGCCAATCGGGGTAACGGGAAAGTATCCCACATCTCCTTTGCAGTCTTCATCTTCTCAACCTGTTTGAACACATCATCAGGCAGTGAGATGACCAGGTTATTTCTGGCCTTTGCATCAAGAGCCACCAGTCTTTTGTCTTCATCAGACCATTGAGATTTTGCTTTCGCAAATGTTCTGATTTCAGGAGCAACTCCTTCAACAGCAGGAGTTATAGTTGTAACAGAGGTTGCCACATTGGGACTCTCCAACACAATTTCTGGTAGTTGTACATCCAGATTCTCTAAGTAGAGCATCATTCTGCACTTCCAACCAGAAAAGTTCTAATGATTGAACTTTGGAGGTTTGCCCTTTGAGCCATTGTCATAGTATGAGGAACTTGCAGCACTGTTGTCCATGGAAACTTTGAGAGAATGAGAGATCTAGAATGACACACACTCTAAACTGCTTTGATACCAGTTGTAGGTCCCGAAAGGTTTCCCAAGTATATAGCCTTAAGCTGTAGAGGGGGGGTGAATACAGAAATTTAAAAACTACACACTCTTTTCTCAATGTTTGTATGTATTATCAACAGAAGTTAATTACAAACAGGCTTGAATGCGGAAAGGTTCAAGCTCAGATGATAGATACAACAGTATGTTAACTAATCTAAGACAGACTTTAACTAGTTACAATGAATACACTCACTAAGAATTACTCACAATGTTTACCAGACTCAGAAAAACAGCTTGAATAAGAACATCTTAGACACCAAGCACTGTTTTATTCAAGCAAACTTGCATGCATGAAAGACACACTTGAATGCACGTTCACTCTTGGCTTCAGCACTTAGCTTTTTGGCTTATCTATTTCAATCCTAGGAAGTTTCCTTTTATACTCACTCAGAGGATCTAAGTGAATCTTCTTCATTGGACGAAAAGAAAAAGGAAAGTCTTGTTGAAAAGACAATATAACTTTTCTGCACATTCTGAAAAGCAGACATGCCTTCATGTTGCAGAACTTTTTTCTTTTCACTTTGTCTACTGTTGCATAAGCTTTAACTAAGTAAGGAATGTCAACTTTGCGTCTTTCTTCCTTTGTCAAGGCTTATTTTGATATAAGAAAAAGGTCTGTCACCCTTTTTCAAATATTCTTTTGTCTTCATGTGACAGAACAGTGTGGGCAGGCTGAGCAGTTATGTTTTCCACTTTGTCTTCCACTTTGTAAACTGATCTTGTAGTCAAAAACAATACATGAGGACTTGGAAACATATTCCATAAAGTGTTTAGCCTTTTCACAAAGAACAGGTTCTGTTCACAAAGAACACAACACTTGTAAACTGCCCAAGCTGCTCACCAGTGTAGAGCAGCGTAGACAGTTTATGTCCAGCCTGTTCAGCAGACTGAACAGCTTGGGCAAAACTGCCTTTGTTGCAACACATGCAACACATAGAACAGCTTCAGGCTGATATTGCAAATAATTTTCAGGTTTCAATAAGGCAAATAACAGGCCTTAAATTCAACCTTCAAAAGCATCAACAGGTTTGATTAAGAATCTCCCCCTCAGATGTAGAACAGGTTTGACTGAGGTCTTTTTGTGCCTAACACATAAACCTAGGTTATATACATATAATCAAATTATTTCCATTCCATTCCATGAAATTAAATTAATAATAAAATAAAACTTAGGTTGAAATTAATCAAGTAATTTTATAAACCTAGGTTATATACAGATAATCAATTCATTTCCATTCCATGAAATTACATGAATAATAAAATAAAACTTAGGTCGAAATTAATCAAGTAAGTTTATAAACCTAGGTTACATACAGATAATCAATTTATTTCCATTCAATGAAATTACATGAATAACAAAATAAAACTTCGGTTGAAATTAATCAAGTAATTCAAGAAACCTAGGTTATATACAGATAATCTATTTATTTCCATTCCATGAAATTACATGAATAATAAAATAAAACTTAAGTTGAAGTTAATTAATCAAGTAATTTATAAACCTAGGTTATATACAAATAATCAATTCATTTCCATCCTTTGAAATTACATGAATAATAAAGTAAAACTTCGGTTGAAACTAATCAAGTAATTTCATAAACCTAGGTTATACACAGTTAATCAATTCATTTCCTTTCCATTAAATTACATGAATAATAAAATAAAACTTATGTTGAAATTAATCAAGTAATTTTATAAACTTAACAACGTGAGAAAATGCACTGACGGCTTGCGAAATTTACAAAAATACCCATAATAATACAATTGCATGTATATTATTTTTAGGGGCATTTACGTCATTTCAGTAGAAATATGAAAACGACGGCATGTAATGACCACACGCATACAACCATCACCCTTTTCCTATTCCTGCCATTCATCTTCCCCAACGTCAGAACAGAGCATAACCTATACCTGCAAATCATCATTTCACACTCTCGCCAAGCAACTACGCAAATCCAATTAACGACTATGGAGCTTCCAGACGAAGTAATAGCTAGAATATTGATTTTTTTGGGGCATCAAGTGCCTTTGAACTTTTTAAAAGCAAGAGAATGTAAGTTTCCTAACCCTATCTTATACTATCGATTCAATTAAGATAATGATGTATTTGCCTATTTAAGAGATACATTAAGGTTAATGAACCGTGGCTCATTAATTTGGGCTTAGATTTTAGATTTTCTGATTAAACATGATGAATTTGCCTATTTAAGAGTACGTGTTATTAAGAAATTACAGTTGATAATAATGTATTTGCCTATTTAAGAGTACGTTTTATTAAACTTTAATTTTTGCATTCATTACAGTTGCAAAACCTTCTATCGTGAAGCAGAGTCTAATGTAGTTTATCAGATGATGGAAGTTGATTCCATCCTCCGAATAGGGTTTAGGGGGCCAAAATCGAAAGTACTTTACCTTCTGAGGGAGAAGGGAAACATTAACTTGCTCTTTAATGATGGATTGGTACACTTTATTTGCCATGCTTTCTATTGTTTTTTTATTTTCCTAAACATGACATACATATTTATGTTTCTGTATTAACTTGATCAATAGTTAAATATTTTTTACGCGAGTTTGGAGACTTAAGGAAAGGATAAGCTGCAACGGGCAGCACGTTCCGGATTGCTTGATGCTAAGTTTCTCCTCGGAATGCTGCTGATGGCAGAAGGAGGACAGAGCGTACAAGACGCTAGGAGCCTGTTGAATGATGCCTTCAGAAAATCATCAGCGCATCCGTAGTCAGTGACCGAAACGGCTGCCAAAGTCCATCCGTTGTTAACGATATTCTAGCCGTTCAAAATATAAGATATAATTTATATCATTATCACTTACAAAATATATATCACTTAACAGTTAGAGAAAATACACTAACAGTTTGAGAAATTGAACTAACAGTTCGAGATTTGCAAAAACAGACTTTCTCAATTTAACTCTAGTGAAATAATAAAACTAAGGTTAAAATTAATCAAGTAATTATTTAGTAAACTTAGGTTATATATATAATCATTTCATTTCAATTCCATTCCATGAATAATAAAACTTAGGTTCAAAATTTTCAAGTAAGTATTTTATAAACTTGGTTTTGATTTATAATACAATATAGGTTTAGGTTTATGTACACATGTTGGTTTATCATTTTTGTTGAATTGAATTCCAATTATAGTAAATTGCAAAAAATGGTCCTTAAACTATACCCAAATTTCATGTATAAGTTATTTAGCTTATATAACTTTGGTTGTTAATGATATTCTAGCGGTTCAGAATATAAGATATAATTTATATCATTATCACTTACAAAATAAAAAAGTCAAAGAACTTACATATATGTTAGACTCGAACACGTGACCAGCCCAACACACTAAAACCATCTACCACCTTTACCACTAAGCTAAGTCATGCATTTTTGTATTTTTCATAAAACATTTCTGATATTTTTAATATTAATTTTGGACTGAAATATTAATTTTGGACCAAAATATTTAAAAAATGGAGCCAAAATATATGCGAAAATTTTAAATTAGACTTGCCCTTTTACATTCTTAAACTTCGATAATTACAGTTAATACCTACAAACAAAATCATTAATCTGCTTATACACTTTTTTGCGAAATCTTCATAATTTTTAATCTTTTTCAACTCTCTCAAAAAGAACTTAAGGGATCATGGATACTGAAACCATGAACAATTGTCATTCAAAATAATGGCGAGGCAGATGATCATGATGGATATGAATCAGAGGAGTATGATGATTTGATGAACAACAAGAGATGCATGATGTTGGAATCAATGCAAGTCCAATAAATATAGTAGTTCCGCCGAGGGGCATAACAAGGTTATCTAAGTTTCGCAACCGGTACAGCATACCCGGTGCATTAAAGCTCAAGGTAACGTTTGACACAATGGATAGGCTAACAGGAGATCACAGAACAGTGTTTGCAAGTTTTTTAGGAGACATGGTTCGTGAGCACATAGGCTTGATGATTCTGACAAGGGAGATGGTCGATTCAGAAGCAAGAGCTAAGCTATGGGATGAATTCACGGTTAGTTTTAACCAATTATGTTTAATTTCTTAATGTTCAAAAATTATGCAAGATTGCTGTTAATCAGATTTGTGTATTTAATTTGTTATTTGCAACGATATTTTGATGTTGATGAGACATACAGAAAGTTAGTAATGAATCGTCTTGGTGCACATCTACGGAATTTCAGAAGGAAATTGAGGGAAAAATACACACTGCCCAACAAAGATACACCTTCAAAAATAAATCAAGTCCCACCCAAGTATGGTGCAATTGTCAAGCACAAGGAATGAGTTGATTTCGTACAGTATACGAGCACGGAAGCTTAACATGGTTATACTATAATTAATTCCATACATATATCTTTCATATTATATACTGTGTTTGCAAACGTTAATTAAGTATCATTTTGTTCTGAAATTAAGAAAAAGTCAGATGCATCTGAAGAGGCGCGCTCCATGTCTGTTTATCTGCATACTATGGGACAAGGTGGATACGAATATGTGAAAAAAAAACTGGTAACTACATTTACAGAACAGTAATTTGTTTCCGTATTCTGTTTTCTATTTTCTATATATATATATATATATATATATATACTAAATGGTTTAACTTTACATGTGTATTTGATGATTATAAGATCAAATAAAAAGTAATTGAAGCAGATGAAGAACCCCCACGTGGTATATTGTTGTTGAAAGGAAGGCAAAACAAAGAAGGGGTATTTCCAGATGAAAGGACTAAAGCAAAGGCCGATGAAGTAGTAAGTATTTTGACACACACACACTCACACACAAACACACACACACACACACACACACACACACACACACACACATATATATATATATATATATATATATATATATATATATATATATATATATATATATATATATATATATATATATATATATGTATATATATATATATATATATATATATATATATATGTATATATGCTTGACAGATATATGCTAATACATAATTTAATTACATATTCATGTTTATTTTCATGAAACAAATTACTTACTACCTATTGGAATCTTTAATGCAGAGAGCCACCGAGGACAATATCAAAGCCGGAACCTTAATTGTTGATGAGTGGACTGATGCCTTGATAGAGGTATTTGGTCCCGAAAAGTCGGGATATGCAAGTGGATTGGGCAGCGGAGTGACAATCAGAAAATATTTTAGTATTCCTCGAAGAAAAGCATCAGATGATGAGAGAGTCAAACTACTTGAAGAAGCACTTGCTGCTGAGAGACACGAACGTGAAGCTGAGAGACGCCAAAGTGAAGCTGATCTGAGACGCGAACGTGAAGACAAAGAACTTCAGATAAAGTTGTTGACAACGAAAGTGGAAGATACACAGGCAATGGTTCACCAACTTATGGCTCGGTATTCAGCACAACGGGAGAAGCCAGAATTAGTGTCAACTCATGCACCAATCTGAGGAAACCATTTATTGTATTAATTATGCTAATTAAAATTTTATACATTTATTTTACTAACAAATGCATTTATTAATTTTTATTGCAGGTGTCTCCAGTGGTGTCTCCACCATTGGACGTTAATCTTAATGCTGCCAATACTCATCAGGATGAGGGCCATTTTGCGAAGGAAAAGCCAGCTGTACAAACAAATGCAAGTATTCAAATAATTGAATTAAATTGATCAATTTAATATTATTTTCGAGTTCAATGTGATTTAATAGTTTTGCACATATACATGACTTATATAGGAATCAATTGGTAAATCTGTTGGCGAGTCAAACAGCATGCCGTCTGATTCACAAGTCACGAAGAATACTAAACCGAGGCAAAAGAGGCAACACTCTCCAACAGTGCCAAAACAACCGTAGCTATATAACTTTCAAACTCAGAACTTTATATTGAAACTCAGAATGATTACAGCTTTCACAAGAACCTCTAATCCTTTTGATTAGACGAAGAACATAGACTGTTCTTAGGCTTTTACAACCTTAGAGGCTTAGGAAAACTTAAAACAGAATAGCAAAATATTACGTGTATACATTGAGAACTTCTGTCTACTCTATTTTTTCTATTTCTATTTGATTCCTTGTAAAACTACAATTTATCTTCGAGATATGTCTTCAAATGTTCTGATCTTTATGTCTTCCTTCAATGTAGCACCTTCTGTTATTATCAATTAGCAACTTGAACATTTGACTCTAGCAGCTTGAGTTTCTTGAACTAGCAGCTTGAGATTCTTAAACTAAACAACTACAGAATTGTAGTCACCCCAGAAGTATGCTAACAGCTTGAAAACCTCAACTAGCAGTTTGACATTTATACTACATGATATTTTCCCAACAATGTATTCATCCAAAATATTCATACAGTTTAATCAAATTCTGATGCATGCATACATACAAATTTAAAATAAATACATAGTAATTGTTATCATTTTCTTTAGATGTTCAGCTGTAAACTGTGGAACATAAAGAGGGCAAGCATCATTGCTAAGGGTACTGTCTACCTGACAGATGAAAAACTGATGCTTCATAACACACCACTCCCAGATGATTGCTACAAAGTGTTCGTTGACCAATCGATAATGGATGCAGCTTGTATTCCGGACGAAGGAAACAATGGTTCATAACAGCTGAAGAAGCAGTAGGTGGTTTTTATGCATGGCCCAATGACAAAGTGATTATTGATGAGGGTCACGAGGTATTTTATCTTCCTAGCTACATATGTATATGTTAGGCACAAAAAGGCCTCAGTCAAACCTGTTCTACATCTTAGGGGGAGTTTTTAATCAAACCTGTTTGATGCACTTGAAGGTATAATTTAAGGCCTGAAAATGCCTTATTGAAACCTGATAAGTGATTTGAAATATTAGTCAAAGCTGTTTACCCTATTGCATTTGTTGCAACTAAGGCAGATTGCCCAAGCTGTTCTATTCTGTTGAACAGGCTGGACATAAACTGTCTACGCTGCTCTAACCTAATGAGAAGCTTGGACTCTGTTCTTTGTGAACAGAACCTGTTCTTTGTGAACAGGCCAAACACTTTATGGAATATGTTTCCATGTCCTCATGTATTGTTTTGGACTACAAGATCAGTTTACAAAGTCGAAGACAAAGTGGGAAATAGAAACTGCAAAGACTGCCTACGCTGTTCTGTTACATGAAGACGAAGTGGATATTTGAAATGGGTGACAGACCATTTGTTATATCAAAATGGCCATAACAGAAAATGAAAGGTTTAAAGTTGACATTCTTCTTTTAGTTAAAGCCTTCTACAACAGAGACAAAAAGCAAAAGACAAAGATTCTGCAATGTAAAGACAATTCTGCTTTGTTAGAATGTGCAGAAAAGTTGTTTTGTCTTTTTGGAAAGACATCCCACTATCTCTATGTCCAATGAGGAAGCTTCATTGAGATTCTCAGTGATAGTATAAAAGGAAGCTTCTAAGAAATATGAGAGAACCAAGAGTGTGATATTCAGATCATGCAAAAGAAGTATGTTTTCATGCATGCAAGTCTGCTTGAATAAAACAGTAATGTGTGTCCAAGCTGTTCTTATTCAAGTTGCCCATCTATTTGTCTTATAAACAGCGAGTTCATCTTACTGAGTGTATTCAGTGTATCTAGTCTGAGTGCGTCTTAGATTAGTTAAACATATGTTGTTTCTGTCATCTCAGCTTGAACCATTCCGCAACTCAGGCTTGTTTGTAATTAACACTTGTTGATAGTATACACAAACATTGAGAAAAGTGTGTTGAGTTTTAAATAGCCGTATTCACCCCCCCTCTACAGCTTAGAGCAACATACTAGGGAAACCTTTTGGGACCTACAACTGGTATCAGAGCAAATAGAGTGTCTGTTAACCCTAGATCTCTCATTCTCCCTATTTTCCCATGGACAATAGTGCTGCCAGCTCTTCCTCTTACTATGACAATGGTTCAATGGCAAAACCCACCATGTTCAATCATTAGAACTTCTCTGGATGGAAGTGCAGAATGATGCTCTACTTAGAGAATCTGGATGTACAACTACCAAAGATAGTAATGGAAGGTCCCTATGTGCCAACTTCTGTTACTACTATCACTTTTGCTGCTGAAGGAGCTGTTCCAGAGATTAAAACCTTTTAAAAGGCAAAAACTCAATGGTCTGATGAAGACAAAAGACTGGTTGCTCTTGATGAAAAGGCCAGGTTAGGTCTTGACTCTACGGATCTATCTCAACGCGACACCTTCCAACGAGTGCGGAATCCTCGTTAGCGGCTTGACGGTAAGATCACACACACTGAAACACGGAGACTACCACGGTGATAGACGAATGACTTAGAACGTCCCTACACGATGATTCTCTCCTAAACAACTCTCTGGAAACTTGCAAGTTCGAGATCGCCTTTGCTAATCGCTCTGATAAACGTGTGCAAAAGTCTGATAATTAATCGAATTAACCCTTAATTATACTGACAGATTCGAGTTTTTCTAGGACAAATTCTAATCTGGCCCAAGGCCCATTCGAATTTGTTCTCAATGACAAATTCGAATTTACCTCAAATTCGAACTTCAACTATCAAACTTATGTTTGAACTTTTGTTTAACTTATGTTTGAATTTATCTTTGAACTTTATGTTTGAACTTCTTATAATACATAATGCCAAGTTCAAACGTACAAACAATCAATATCAAACACACGTTAATATTCAATACCAGGTAACTTGATTTACACAAAATGCTATCAAAACTTAGACTGCTATCGTCACACAGGATGTACTAACAGACTCCCCCTTGACGATAGCTTCTAACTATTTACATTTTGACTAAGTACTTGGACCATATAGACTACTTCCTGCATATAGACCTATATCTATACATATTCTCACTATCTTCTGGAACTTCCTGGCTTCAGATCTCCATCATTCGTGAAAGAAGATAGGCTGATCATGTAGCTTCTTCAGGTCGTCCTTAGATAGGTTGATCAGGTGTAGCAGATCATATACTCTAAAAATCGTCTTCTCTTCTTGATCCTCCATTACGGGTTCTGCTGTTTCGTTGTGTATGTACCACCACTTCGAGTTTGCAAGAACATCCTATGGCATAGACTTCAACGGAACTTTCTTCAAGCATCGGACTGGCTTGTACACCATCCTAGCCCACGGTTTTCCCGTATGAGGATCTATTCTCGACTCGTCCTTGATTCTCTTGCCTGACCTCGGCTTGAGCCTTTCAAACTTTCCAGATCTACCCTCTTTTCTGATAATCTTAGCGATCACTTCAGCATAGGGGTCATCTCCAATGTTTATCAACTCCTTCCAAGCTAACTCTTTCACTTCAACCTTGGGCAGTGTGTTGAATACTTTCAGTGTTCGCCTCAAGTATTGAAGTCCATCTCTTCTTTTCAGTATGAATAGCTGCAATTCACTATCAAAGAACCAACTTATAATTCCACCAGATAGATTTTCGGACCCCGGTACTCTCATTCTTCTCTTCATCTTAGTATCTGTCCTCTTTTCTTTCTTCCGGAACCATAGATTCAGCAATTCAGCCCTAGATGGCTATCTCTCAGCTTCTTAAAGTTCAGAATCTTCTACCGAGGCCAGTTTGATCTCATCAATATCAATCACATTGTGATTGTTTTGGACATAGAGCTCAGTGATAGGCTGTGAGTTTACAATCACTTCATCGACATTGTTGTCTTCATCTTCTATCACTTCGTCATCGGATCTCCAATCAACTATGTCCCCCGACACGAACTCTCCTTCCTCCAACTCTTCAATTTAATCCTCAAAATCAAACTCTATCACTTCTTCCTCAATATCCATCAAAGCATCTATCATCTCGCTCTCAAAAGTCTTTGAGGAACTAGGCTCACCTCCTTCAGCTCCTGACTGACTCGGCTCCCCCTGAACTTCAGCGTGCTGAGCAGACGAAAAATCTACTGGCTCACTATCCTTTTGTGCATCGGGATCATTGCCGTCTTCGTCTTCCCTTCTCAGCTCTTCAGTATCGCTGCAACTGGTCTCCCCCTGAGCCTTTAGATTTTTCATTAATTGCTCGATGAGGGACCTCATAGTTTTGAGCTCTGCAGCCTGATCGTCGACGAATGCCTTCAATTCAAGATTTTCTTTATCGATGTTTGCGTTATGCGCTTGAAGCTCGTCGACAGCTTTAGTAAGTTGGAAGATTTGGACTTGCTGGAAATCCACTTTGCTTCGGAGCTCTGAAAACCTTTGGTTGTGTGTGAAGGTGGATGAAGTGGATGGAATTGATGTAATAGGAGACGGAGTGATTGGTGGTGGAATTGATGGTTGAACTGATGGCTGAGCGGATGGTTGAACGGTTGGAATTTCAGGCTCTGAAACTGAAGCAGACGAAGCTCCCAGCATAAACCTATGCCTTTTGGCCATTTGCCTAAGCACCAAAGGAGCAGTATCTTCAATCTCGAAATCAGAGTCATCTTCATCAGAATCTCTGGATGCTCTCTTTTCTGCTTCTCGAATAATAACCACAATTCTTGATCCATATCTGCCTATTTGGACAGCCGGATCTTCCGTCTCTTCTGCATGTGCCTCAATCTCGATCTCCTCAACTTCCTCTGATGACGACTTAGAGGTGGTCACTACCTGACGCTCTACCTTTGGCTGATAATCATCTATTTCTCGCATAAGATCATCAATACTAGCTGGAGGCTCCAAAATATCACCAACAAGCTCAGTAGTAATCTCTTCTTGAGCATGAGAGCCTTGAGCCCAAATTTCTTCTAGAGTTTCGACTCATGGATCTAATACTGGGGCTACAACCGAAGGACCCGCAACATCCGTTGAAGGACCTGCTTCCACAGACTCCTGCACCCTGCTTGTTGAAGGCCTTGAAGCCTGAGTCCGTCTTACTTGAGCTCTCTGCCTCCTTCTTGGTTGTTGTGGAGGCCTTTGCTGTTGTTGTTGCGGCTGCTGTGGCTGAACTTGTACTTCCCCAGCCCAATTTGCACCTTCGGGGGCTTCAAAACCTGGGTTTACCACAGCACCAAAAAGTGGTGCATCCAGTGGTCTAACCACTTCACCCCTACGGTCATTGTTCGCTTGACATTCAGCAGAAATTCGCTTATCGATTACAGCGACACTCTGAATTTCTGGTAACTGCGGCAGGTTAGCCAAAAATGTCTGAACAGCATCATAACAAACCTTGGATACATCAGAAACCTTTCTCTTGCTGGAGCTGTTATTTGGTGAACAAACTCCGCAAAGAACATCTCGGAGTAACTGAACCTTTTGTTGTAAACCAATGCTATCATTGCCGATTGCATCTTCGACACGATATAGTCAAATCCGGCTTTCTTTGCAGCAAAGCACACCATAAAGACATGTGCAAGATACCTCCATTGCCCTATTAATCCATTCTTCATGTAAGATGCCTTAGCTACATCAAGGCCATACCCCATCCTTAAATATGCTGCTTGCCTTACTTCCAAAGGGAAGTCAATAGGCCCCGCTTCCTGCTTGACTGATCCCAGCTGCAAAACCCTACGCAACATATTGGCAGAAAATACAAGAGGCTGTCCCGCGATCCTTGTCCTCAACACAGTCGGAGTCACAATGCAATCAACTTGCAGATGATCCCAAAATTATCTAACATAGGGCAGCACGATCTGCACATTTTGAGAAAGGGCATACGACACCCTTGAATTAGCCAAAAAATCCACCATCTGGCGAAATGCCTGAGCTTCAGGAAGCTCACGATCCGGTGACACTTGATTAAATTCAAATTTGTTTTATTTTGAATTTATGTAAGTTCAAAATCCAACGCACATGAATTTCTACATGTTTGACGTAAAAATTATTCAAACATTTCGATTTTAATAGCAAATTCGAATAACATGGATTTGAGTTTAATGATATGTTCGAATTTAGGGACAAATTCGAAGCATATGAACAAACTCGAATGTCGGCACTTTCAAAACAAAAATCCAAGATTTAAACCATTTTAGACTTAGAAAATCACATTCATTAGTCCTAATAGGTTCTAATTGAAGATATTTGCCACTTATTTGAAGTTTCACCGGTTCAAACTTTGTGATTTTGAATCACAAAGTTCAAAACCCTTAAAACCTCAAAATAGGTTAATTTTTGCACAAATTGAGTCTAAAACTTCATAAATCTTGTATAATAGTGATGTTTATACCTAGATTTGGCTATAGTATCGAATACAAAGTACAAAACTTCGATGAATAGGTGAAAACTCGAATACGATAAACTCGGACGCACAAACTCGAAATCGCACTAGATAAACTCGAAGGGTTAAACTCGAATGTAGGTGAACAATGAATGTTCACTGTTGACCTATATATACTAACCACCTTCGAACTTGTGTTAAATTCGAAGTTACTGACATTTTCGAATGTAAATTCGAATTTGTCTTAAATTCGAATTTAAATGAAAATTTTGAGAATCTTTGAATAAAATTCAACTTTTTCAACTAATCCAACTTTTTCGTGTAACGGAACAAACTATGTAAAATTTATTTATACTAAGCACAAGATTTTCATGCAATGTTTATTTATTCAACTAAGAATGCATCCTCAGTAACTTTGACCTTTTTCCTAAATAAAATAAAATAAGATAAAATAAAATAAAATAATAAAGAAAATAAAATAAAGTAAAATAAAATAAAATAGAATAAAAATAAAATTCTGAACAAAATTTAAACTTAAACTAATCTACAATATGTTTAAAATTTACATCCTATACTTAACACTAACAGATGATTTTTGGCGAGAAAGTCAAATAAAGGTTCAATCAGATAGCGTGTCAAATACGCACTTTCAGTATCTTACTTTCACACTTAGGACTTTTTTTTAATTCCTTTGATTGTTTGTCGTGACATACATTTCTAGACGATTGCTGGTATTATTTTCCCTTTAAACATGTTACACATTGGAATATCCCTTGGCCTTTTTATTTTTTAAGAAATTACCTTACGTGACTCATACTTAGACATACTTTTATGATCAAGGCATGCACACAATGATTATAACTTTTTGGTGTTGCAAACTTTCTTTAAAAGGCAAACATCGGACACAGTTCGGTATTTACATACAACAGAGTGTCTTAGTTTGTCTTAAACTTTAATTTAAAGCTAGCAAGACAGCGGTGACAGGTCTGTACCGACGTACAACAAAGCGACTTATCTTGCTAACTCGAGTCTAACCAGAGGCAACAGGTCTGTACTTACGTACAACAGAGTTACTTGTTTTGCCTCTCAACTCAGTATCATGATTTTTCTATTCTTTTCTTTTCTTTAAGATGTATCTAATGTTGCTATACATCCCCCAGAAAGTTTGCATACCTCATTTAGAATCAATGTCTGTATGTCTCTAACATAAAAATTAATACCATTTGGTCATACATCTAAGTTAGTGACACATTTGACTTTTTCCTGAATATTTTATTAGCCTTGAGACTCCCTGTGTGTATTATGCCTACCAACATATCAACTACATAATGTATAACACTTAGAATTTTATGTGCATTATGTGTGAAAGCTTAACACTTAGAGATTGTAATGACTGTGCTAATTTTCGTCATTTTGAACCTATGTATCTAAGACTTAACTCATTTAATAGATATTCTCTCTCTCTCTCTCTCTTTTTTTTTTTTTTTAACTTTTTATGGTTTTCTCTCTTTTTTCTTTTGTTTTTCATAAATAAGAGTAAGAAAATAAAATAACCTACTAACATACTATAAACGGAAATTCTCCTAAGCTAGTAAACTTACTATAAAAAGAAAGAAATTCTACTGCTATAAAAGGAAATAAAGTCTACTAAGGTCAATTTACTCTGGATTCCGAATTCCGTTTAGTTGAGCAGCAACTGTGAACAGCAACAATCCTGCAATTGTTGTTGTATCTGTTGGGAAATAGTCTAAGTAGGTTCAAGCTGTTAGTTAGACTTCTCAAACTGTTAGTAGAGTGTATATGTAAATGCAAAGTTCATGCTGTTAGTTGAAGAAACTCGAGCTGCCAGTGTATAAGTTCAAGCTGCCAGAGTAAATCAACTCGAGCTGCTCTGTTCAAGCTGTCAAGTGATTCAAGCTGCTCAACAGTTTCATAAACAGAAAGTGCTGATTTTCAGGAAAAGATATCTACACGAAGATTCCAGCATATCTACTATCAGAGAAGTCATAGTCCTTCAAGGAAACAAATCAAGAAGCAATATAAATACATAGAATAGGTCTTTCTATTGTATAGGAGTTTTCTGCATATTCAAGTTTGTAATTGCTTTTTGTTTAAGTTTTCATAAGCCTCTAAGGTTGTAAAACCCTAAGAACAAATTGTGTTCTTCGTCTAATCAAACAGATTAGAGGTGATTGTAATCATTGAAATCAACAATACAAGCAGTCTTGATTATTTCTTGTGTTTATCTGTTATTGATTCTGAAAGCTTTTGTTAAAATAATTAAGTGTTATTCCGCAAACTTCTTAATTAAACTTTAATTCAAAGCAAGATTATTGATTTATACTCTGATAAATTCAAATCAGTTAGTGTTGGTTAATTAGTTTTAGATCCTGACAAGTGGTATCAGAGCCACAGGTCGTTCTTTGTTTTTCAAAGTCGAAAGTTTTCTTTTAAATTTGTAATCTTTTGCAATGGAATTTGAAAATAGTAGCAGTGGATCTGGGCAAGGACTCAAAGTGCCTATGCTCAAGCCCACTGAGTTTGAGATGTTGAAACTCAGGATTAAACAGCATATTCAATTTATTGATTATGCCATATGGGAAACTGTTGAATTTCCTCCTGTAGTTGATCCAGAACTTGATGATGAGGGAAAACCAGTCAAAACTCCTCCAAAAACTGAACTTGAAAGAAAGGCTAGAATGAATGAAGTGAAAGCTCTTACACTTTTACAAATAGCCATTCCTAGTTCTTATCAACATCAGTTCAAAAAGTTTTATACTGCTCATTCTTGTTAGTATATGGTGTGTAAAGATGACATTACTACTGCATCATGGCTGATTTCATAAAACACTTGAGGGTCACACCGATGAGCACAACTGAGCAGATGCAATTAAACTATTGAATAAATAATATTGGATATTGTTTATGACACGAAATGATCATTGAGATTAAATTAATGTGTGATTAATTATATCTCAAAGTACGGGGACTAAAAGTACAATATTAGATATTGTAGTGATTTAATTGTCATTGGATGATAATTAAATAATTATCTAGTCTTTTATTTATTATTGGATATTAAATAAAAGACATATTTATTTGAATTAATGTTATCATCTAATTATTAGATAATTAGATGGATAATTATAAACAAATAGATAAAGATAATTATAAATATTTATCTAGTCATTTATATATTATTAAATAATGTATAAAAGATTAATATTATTTAAAGGGTATATAATTATAGAGATAATTATATAAGGTTTAAATAATGAACATAATTATTAAGATATGTATTATATTTATATATTAAAGTTTAATTAATATATATATATATATATATATATATATATATATATATATATATATATATATATATATATAATATATACACACGGTCAAAACATATAATATATATATATATATATATATGGGTACACGGCCCATATATGGATAGATATACAAAATAGATTACATAAAAAGGGTTTTGTGTGGTTTATTTGGGGAGTGCCGCACACACACACACTTGAAGGTGTTTGTGTGTGTGTGGTGTTCTACGGCCGTACGAACCAAATACGCAATTAGGTGTTTGGTTTTCCCGTTCCTCGTGTGTTTAATTGCATACCTGGCGCCGCTCGATCGTGTCATCACCGGTGGATACCGAAAGCGTCTCATTCGTGTATTCTTGTCATAGGATATAAAGGTACGGATTATTACTGCTTTATTATTTACTTATCTTATGTTTTGCTTGATGATCCGTGTACGGAATTCGTGATTTTAAAAAGCTTCCGCTGTGCGTTAATATGATTAATGTTTTTGTTTTTACGAAAAACTATACGAATTCCCAACAGTGGTATCAGAGCCATCTCAAGTAACATAATGATAGTATTATTCGAGTATTTATGTCCAACGATCTAAAAGTTTCAATTTTTAATAATTAAAATTGTTTAAACGGTCGAAATCAATAATTAAAATGTTTAAGGTTTTGATTTGACTTGGAGAAAATCGACCAAAGGTTTTGGAAACCTTATGGTGATTCTCGGCCAACCTTGGAGTTCCTCGGAACTCGGGATTTTGAAACCTTAGTTCGTTTTATTTAGTTGATGTTTGATTGTTTAAAAGTGTTAATTGATTAAAAGTCGGAAAATTAAACGTTTCGGTTCGCGAAATCAAACCTAGAGATTTCGGTCATGGGTTGAGACCCATGACCTCTCGGTTGTGATGTGGTAACCGAGGAGATGGATTATTTGTTCCGTCGTATCGTTTAATTCACGGTTAAACTCAAACGATTAAATTAAATGCGTTAAAATCGAATTAATAAATCAAAATGTTTGGTTATTAATATTTATACATTTGTGACAAAATATATGTAAATATGTTTTTGGTTTTACAAAATTAAAGTGGAGACTTTATTAGTTTTTTTATAAAATTCGCAAATCGGTTTAAATATTATTCGATTTGATAATTAAACGATTAATTGGAATATGGAAATCGAAATAATCATAGTGAGTTGATTAAAGGCTTCGATTAATTTCAGCCGTCAAAGGGTTTAATACCCTGCTTGTTTTCGGTTCATATGGGTTATTGAACCCGAGTATGAGTCGGTTAACTAAGTTGGTTCGTTTCCGTTTTCCGGTAATTCGTCGTTTAAATTAAATCGGTTTTTATTAAAAATTAAGTTTTAATGTTGAAATTAAAATTAATGGTAATTTTAATTTATAAACTAGATTTAATATATGCATTTAATATTTAGTTCCATAAAATGCATTATTAAATTAAAGAGAGTTTAATTTAGGGATTCTATTTTCAAATTGATGAAATCGTGACTTTGAGTTTCATGCTCGGTCATGGTTTAATGTTTTGAGATTTGATCTCGACATTACCGTTTTTGGTAGAAATCGTTTAAAACCATAAAGAAAAGTTTTTGGTATTATTTAAAGATGGTCAATTTTCCTTAAATATTTTAAAAGAAATATTTTATTGGTAAAATTGTTTATCTAGAAAATTGACGTTTTAAATAAAGTTTAGTTATTTATTTTGAAAAGTGTTTCAATTAAATAATAGTTAATTGATAATTATTTAAAGGAAGTTTAAATTATTTATCAATATTATTTGAAAATAAAACTATATTTATTAAAGGTTGTTTAATAAAAAGTTTCTTAAAATAGTAAGTTTAAGTTTCAAAGGTGTTTGAATTGTTAATTGAATATTTTAAGAAAAGTATAGTTATGAATCCAAAGATAATGCAAAAATGGAATTAAATTTGAAATTTTTCGGGAAAAAGTTTCTAATTATGGAAAGTGTTCCTAAATTTCGAGTTTACGAACCGTGTTTAATTTAAGAACGATATTGGACATATTTACTTCAATTAATGGTGGATTAATTGGTTTTGGAATTATTTTCATGTCAAGATGAAAATGAATTCTGGATTATTTACAAGCTTTACTGCTTTATTTATGTTTGTGACATAGCCGAGCCTTGAGACCCATTGTTTGTGATGGTTGTTTGTTTAATCTCAATATTTGCTATTTTATTATTGGTTATATTTTAGGGAAGGCCTGCGTGCCATTGGAATCCCGGGTTTTATGATGTAATTTGTAATAGGTTAGAAAATAGGCAAATGTATTTAGATTAAAATTATGTAAAATAAATCTTGGCGAAGATGTCCATCAAGAAGGAGGTCATCCATCAAGGATGCTCGGAGACATCATCGAATGCTGAGGCTAGTGGGAGCTGAAAGAGTTCATCCTTCTTGCCTTGTGTGTTGATTTTGTCCCTTAGGTTTTGACCTAATTGGTTTGTCCGTGTGGCTCTCGGAAACCAATTTAGTTTCGGCAAGGCTTTGTCACCATGTGGTTGTATGTTTTATTTCTTTATGCTTTATTTATATCTGCGTGGTTGTGGTGACAAAGTAGATAAATAAAAGAAATCAAAACTACAATCATTTTTGATGAAAAATTAAAGTATTTAAAAGGAAGTTTAAATTGGAAACTTTAATTATTTTGTCAGGTGTTAGATATGACATTTTTATGAAATTAATTTTTCAAATAAAAGGAGATTTATTTTTAAAATGTCATATGATCAAAGAGTTGAAATTCTTAAAACTGGTACATTAACTGGATTGTTTACCAGAATAGGTGGTGTCTAGGACAGTCTTGCTCGAGCTGTGGAATTTCCAAAAGATTTAGAACCGAAAGGATCCTGCCCGCTGACTAACCTGACTGGCCACTAGTTCTTGGTAAGAGACTGCTTATAAACCCAAATTAAAAAATCTGACACAACACACCGTCCATATAGTGGCACTCACGGTGACCGGTCGTCGTAAGTAGGTTCAGCCTTCGTTGGGTGCTTACGCCGCAAACTCGGAGAGCTGTGAGGTAAGCACTGCGGATCCTAAGTGAGACTTGGGCCAGTGACTTGCAGTTGTTATATGGTGTGTGTCAGTGGTGGTTCCTCAGTAAGACTGTTGCCCAAGGTGTGGATGAGATTAAATATGATCAATTTGAGAAATTGAAAATCTCATAAGATCTAAGAGTTGCAAAGGGGTTGTAATTGGTAATAAGTTGCCTGCCTGAGTAGCTTATTCATGTAGGTTCAGCCTCCGTTGGGTGCATGAATAAGTAAAATGGTTCTTAGGATTAATAAATCATTTTCTAAATTTTGGGTTATTGATTTATTAATGGTTAATCAAATACTAATTTTTGAAAAATTGTTTAAGATGGTTGAAAAAGACAGAGGTAGAAGCGGTTTAATAATAACAATGACAACAACAGTAACAACAACAATGATAACGTCAATATCCTTTCCCACTTGAAAATCCTCCCCAAAAGCACATGTTGCTACTTTGAGGTCCATTCGGGATATGGAGAACTCAAAAGAGGCAACTTCCTGAACTGGGAGTAAAATCTGACAAATGTTCTGAGTACAGGGTGAAAGTTGTATATTCTGGAAAGGGCACCAGAACCTGCTCCTGCAAAGACTGCTACAGTTGAGGAGAGAAATCTCCACAAGAAGCACTCTGCGGATTCGGTCAATGTGGCCTGTCTAATGCTAGCGACCATGACATCTGAGCTGCGGACTAGCCTTATGGACGTCTCAGCTTGCCAGATGTATCGCCGGCTAAAGGATATGTTCTAGACTCAGGCTCGGACTGAGAAACATATACAACTAGGGCTCTGAGCTCCTGCAAAATGGCAGAAGGAATAGCTGTTAGACCCCATTTGCTGAAGATGAAAGGTTATCTGGATCATCTTAGCATACTTGGGTATCCCATGACACAAGACATGACCACGAATCTAATTCTCAATTCCTTATTGAAGGAATTTTAGCAATTTGTAATTTGTTACAATATGCATGGAGAAGATGATCAGTGGGCTGCATCAGATGCTATAGACTGCTGAGGGAATGATTAAGGAGAGAAGACATGGAAAGAGACGGAAGGGAAAGTAAGTTTCCAAGCCGGAGGTTAAAGCTAACAAGTAGCTAAAACCTAGAACCAGAGAAGTCAAATCCAAGGATGACAAATTCTTTGAGTGCTAGGAAACTGGGCACTGGGAAAGGAATTGTCCCAAGTACTTGGAAACGGTCAAGGTTGACCGCATTTAGACTTCGTGTATCTGAATCAGTCAATCCTATTGTTCTTGGATATGTGATACCCAATTGAACAAAGTTTCATGCATAATGTCTGCAATGACTAAAATGAAGTGAAAAGAGATAACAGATTCAGTGGGAGCATAGAGACATCTTAGAGAATACTCTGCTGGACACTATTTTCATGTCATCAATAGTTTATCATGGTGTAGTATACGATTGATTGAATTTCTTGCAAGTATTTTTGGGATAAATAAAGAATTTTTGGAGTTAAAAATTTGTTGCTTGAAATTCCTATTGTTTAAGATTACTAAACCATGATTATAGACTATTGATTCAAGTGGAACTTGAATAGTAACTTGTCAATGGAGATTAGACAAGCTAGTAGTCATATTCAGATAAAAAGGGTTACCATGTTGTTGTGTAAATTGTTCAAGTGTTTCAAATGCAGTTTCATTGAACTTGTTAATTCTTGAAAGCTTGTTCAAGAGATTATATGAGTTGGATACTCACCTGTGATTATATAGATGAAACTAATAAAATGCAGAATTAAATGTAAAGGAGTTACATGGAGGTTAATTCACTTCACTTGTCAGAAATAATTAGACTTGAGAAGTCAGGATTGTTTAGACAAGAAGTAATCGAATTTTATAAAATTACATGTGAAATGTATACAACTTGTGTGATGGTTAGTCAAGTAATAGGATTTGACTTGTTTAAACACTCGTCGGCAAACTTGACGAAACACTACAACAAAATGTTGCCGATAACCAGGTTCTGGTGGTTATGGATACATATCACAAATGTTGAACACAATGTTATTAAAGATATTTTGTTAAGATATAGATAAACCGCATACTGTCATATTCAAGACTAAACATCTAAACGTACCACTAGTAGCAATTAATCGGAATTGCTAGAGCTCCTAAATTTTAATCCTGGTGTCTTTATGAGTGATTTACCCGTTCCTCTAAAGATAATGGATATAAATTTGTATGGAGATTCAGATTGGATCTGAATAATATTACAAGAAGTTGTAATAAAGAACTAGTGTAATTTTTCAAAGATAAACGGTAATAAAAGTTAAGTCAGTTAACTAGAGAACACTCCCACTAAGATCATGTCTGAAATTAACTTTTCCATAGATCGTATTACCGTTACATTTGATAAGGGAACAGTAGCATTAAATTGATGGTAGTCATGTTGTGTTTATTGAGATAAAGGTGATCAACATGATATCTTTAATGTCGTTCTATTTTGCATGTTTTAGAAATCCAAGAATAAATTTGAAGTTATTCTAAAACTATTCCATAGCTGCTTGTTGTCGTGGGAACCACAACGAGAATTAAAAGGCTACTGTGGTTTTTGGTTGATATTCATGGGTGATGAATATAGCAAAGGTTGGACCAAATTCACAGGTATTTGTTGCGAACAAATATTGGATTGACCCACCGATTGAGACCACTTTGTGGATCATAGTCATGAGTCGTCTCAAAAAGGTAATCCTTAGTACCTGAGATGTCTACGTACTCTAGTGCGGGTGCTGCTGTACATTTGGCCTAACCTAACGTCATCCGTAACTGGGTGATCATAACGGTTCGAGGCTGGTTGCAGTGGGAGTCGTGCTGGAGGCCTAGATAGTCAATATGGGATTTGCACCTTCTTTTAACTAAGAAGAGATATTTCTGGGCCCCTCGGCAATCAATACTGACAGAAATGCATGGTGTAGGTCCCGAGAGGTTCCCAAAGTATATAGTTATAAGCTGTAGAGGGGGGCTGAATACATCAATTTAAAAACTACACACTCTTTTCTCAATGTTTGTATGTATTATCAACAATTTGTTAATTACAAACAAGCTTGAATGCGGAATAGTTCAAGCTGAGATGACAGATACAACAGTATGCTTACTAGTCTTAGACAGACTCGAACTAGTATACAATGAATACACTCACTAAGAAGCACTCACTGTGTTTACAAGACTTAAGGAACAGCTTAGGTAAAACAGCTTAGACACACAGATGCTGGTTTACAGAAGACTTGCATGCATGAAGATCACACTTGCACGTTCACTCTTGGTTTTAAGCACTTAGCTTTCTTCACTATTCTTTCTGACCTTAGAAGCTTCCTTTTATACTCACTTAGAGGATCTAAGAGAAACATCTTCATTGGACGGAATGAAAAGGAGAAGTCTTGTTGAAAAGACAACATAACCTTTTCTGCACTTTTCTGAAAAGCAGACTTGTCTTCACATGTGCAGAACTTTTGTCTTTTTACTTTGTCTACTGTTGCATTGCCTTTAACTAATTTAGGAATGTCAACTTTGCGTCTTTCTTCCTTGTAAAGGCCTATTTTGATATAAGAAAAAGGTCTGTCACCCTTTTTCAAATACCCTTTTGTCTTCATGTTACAGAACAGCGTGGGCAGGCTGAGCAGTTCTGTTTTCCACTTTGTCTTCGACTTTGTAAACTGATCTTGTAGTCAAAAACAATACATGATGACTTGGAAACACATTCCATAAAGTGTTTAGCCTGTTCACAAAGAACAGGTTCTGTTCCACTAAAGAAACAGAACACTTTAAAAAATTTCCAAGCTGCTCACAGTGTAAGAGCAGCGTAAGAAGTTTATGTCCAGCCTGTTCAGCAGACAGAGCAAGCTTGGCAAACTGTCTTAGTTGCAACACATGCAACATATAGAAACTTTAGACTGATATTGCAAATCAATTTTCAGGTTTCAATAAGGCATATAACAGGCCTTAAATTCACCTTCAAATGCATCAACAGGTTTTTGTTATTAAATCTCCCCCTCAGATGTAGAACAGGTTTGACTGAGGCCTTTTGTGCCTAACAATCTCCCCCTATTTGCAATAACCAGTCCAAGCTGGTCTTATCAAAAATCACTATATATTTTTACAGTACATTTGCTGAAATAAAATTACAACATTACAGTAAAGTAAAAGATCAGTTTATATATACACTGATTCTTGACTATACTAGAACAACACATGTTCTTACAAGAGTACAACTAATGTACTAATGTATTTTACAACTAATGTAAAAGCAAAAACTTATGTAATAATGTACAACTAATGTACAGGATGTACAACTAATGTACAAGATGTTTGGACTGTTTGAGTTGGGAGCAATTAATGGCAAGCCTGTCCAACTGATGGACAGCTTCCATTCTTCACCTACCCAGATGGTAGATGGACTTCATATCAGTGGAGAAGGATCCTGAACCATCCTTTCCAATTCTTCCATTGTATCCTCAATTTCCTCAATTTCACTCCTGATAATCATGAACTTGGGATCATTGAGCTCCCCTCTTTCATAGAAGCCTCTGAGCTGTTCCCAGATGGCCACTCTCCATTTGCTAGACTGCCTGAAAGAAACTGCAAGTCTGAAGGCGGCAAGTTGTCTCAGATCAACTTTGTATAGATCTGAAGCTCTTTGGAAGCACTTCTTCTGAGTTAGGGGATCTACAAAAAATGCCCCCAGCTCAGGTTCTTCTATAATCTTGCCATCCTCAAACTCTATTCCTTTAGGCAAACTATAATCAACTCCTTTTATTTCAAGGGCATAGTCGCCCTGTTCAATCTGCGCAAGCAGTACCTCCATCTCTGTATCCTTCTTTGTCCTTCTGGCCTTTATTTTGGAGCTTGTCACAGAGACACCCTCTTTTACTTCTTTTGGAATCAGGCCTAGCTCACTTACTCTTTCCATCAGCTTCTTGATGTATGCCCTGATAGTCTTAGCCGTTTCTGACTTAGACTAGCTCATGGCAACTGCCAGTTCCACCCATTCCCTGTATCCCATTTGTGCAACATCAGTGTGATCGTAGGATTCCATTTCAGGGCCTATTGCACCCATCCTGGTGATCTGAAGTTTCCACTGTGTGCCTTTTCTTGAAATGGGAACAGCTTTGACAATCGCTTCCTTGGCAAGCCTTCTAGTAGCAACATCATGAAATTTCTTTCTAGCCAAGTTGTCAAAGTGGAATTTGGCTCTGGCAGAGGGTACTGTTGATTTGGTCACAGAGACCTGAGTACCTTTCTCTACTTCCTTCTCTTTTTCTCCTGCTGATTTCCTGGCAGCTTCCATTATTTTCTTTTGCACCTCCAAGGTAGACATTTTAATTTTCTTTGCTTCTTGGAGGGCAAAGGACTTAGCAGCTTTGGCAGATTCTACTTCTTTTCTTAATTCCTCCAGAGCTTGAAGCTGTTCATCCCTAAACTCAAAGTATTTGTGCATAGGGAGGCCCATCTCTTTGGCTCTGGTCTTGTGAAATTGCATTTCTGCCTGTTTCTGCTGCATAGGATCCTCAGCTACCTTTTCTTTTCCTTTAGCTGCTGCTTTAGGGACAGCAGCTTCAGGAATTTCTTCTTCTTCTTCTTCTTCTGATAAAATAAGGTGCCTCCTTTTGCTGCTAGGCCTGTCCTCAGGAATGCTCTCCTCCCCCTTAGACTGAGCAGGGTTTGAAGAGACAGCCTGAGTAGGCATAACAGCTTGAGAAGCACCTTCAGCTGCACCTGTTTCAAAAATTTCTGCTGGCTGACCAGTGTGAGTTGCAGACACTGGTATCTCCTTAGGAGAAGAAGTTTTCTCCCCCTTAGACTTAGTCTTCGAGGCAGATGACTTCTCCCCCTTTGAAGGAGATGAAGCAGCGACTTCAACACCTGGTCTGCCTGAAGACACAAAGTCAGCAGGCTTGCCAGCAGGTTTAGAGGGTTTAGGACCAACAAGGCTGTTCACTAAGTAAGCCAAGTTATCCTTCACCTCACTAAGTTGGGAAAGACAGGTTTGAAGAGAATATGTGTGGGAATCAGTAAGGGTGGTCAACTTAAGAAGATTTTCCCTATAAGACGCTGTGAACAGCAGAGATTGCAGCTGTGCAAGATGAAGTTCTAGTGAATCTCGCACATTAGCAAGGTCTGATGATGCAGAGTGGGATAGGGAACCAATGATGGTCTGTAAGCCGGCCAAAGTGTTAGGAAGGGTAGAGTTGCAAGAAGTGAGGATAGATGACAGCTGTTGTGAAATGGCTGCCATGGAGGACACAGAGTCCTGTTGTACGGAGAGGATAGAGGAGAGAGAGGTGGATACAGTTTGCAGCTGTGCAGTGAGTGCAATCAGCTGTGGAGAGTTGTCAGTTTGGGGAGTGACTGGGAAGGATTCTTTAAACAGATCAAAGAATCCTTTGAGCTGCTCAGACACAGAGTCTGAGATGATGGATGGTAGGGAGTGCATGGTGTTTTCCAAAGAACCAACTTTGTTGGTCAGCAAAGAAAGCTGATCCTTCAAAGGCAGGTCTTTGGGAGATGGTGGTGTATGGGTGGATTGTTTGGAGTGGGTAGAGGGAGAAGATGATGATGAGGCTGGTGTTTGAGGATGTGATGGAGAGGGAAGAGGGACTTGGGATAGAAGCTCCATAGCCTGAGCAAAAGTAAGATGGCCCAGGTTAGAGGGATCAAGAGGACCTTCAGCAGCGGCTGTAGCTGCATCACCAGGAAAAGGGGATGATGTTTGGGGCCTTTCAGATGCTGCTTGTGTTGCAACACCCTCATGAAGACCAGTGGTGGTTCCCTCTGCAGTGCCTTGGTCTAAAGGCACCTCATCATTGGGAGAGGGGATATGCATTTCAACATCAGCAGTGGTGAAACCTGCTGATGGAATTTGCATTGAGGAAGCAGCCTCACCAGAGGGATGGTATGATCCCTGAGGTTCATCAGCTTGTGTTGTTGGTGGTCCCTCAGTAGCTGTTTGGTGTTGAACAGCTGAATCATGGGGAACAGAAGTTTGAGGCTGAGCTGCTGATTGGTCTATATCAGCAGCGTGGGCACCTCGTGCAGACTCAGGGTGTGAGGAGATATGAGTGGGGGACAGTGTGGACACAGTATGGAGTGGAGAGGACTCCTGTCTTTCAATATCCTCAGCCTGTTGGGAGGCTGGGATAGATGATGTGGGTATCTCCATTTGTACAACTGGTTCCTGTTGAGAGGAACCAGAGGGTCTAGGCTGACTCAAGGGTGACTCAGACTGGAGTGAAGCAGGCTCCAAATGAGCTGTACCTTCTCCCAAAATAGGAGAGGCAGCTTGGGTTGCTTCTTGTACAACTGAACCCTGTTGAGAGGGAACAGAGGAGATGGTTTTGTGGGCTGTTTTCTTTTTGGCTAGAGATTTGCGTTGGTAATGGATGGATGATGTAGGTGATTGTGGAGTAGGGAGAGGATCTGTTTGGACAGGATGGGAGACTGGGCTAGGAACAGTGGGGCTGGCCTGTTCCATCGTCTCTTGTGCCACAGAGGCACCAGCCACAAAGGCTTCAGGCTCAACAGATGAGCCAGGGTGAGGAATCTGCTCTTCCTCAGCCACAGAGGCTAAGGGAACAGACTCAGATGGAGCTGTTTTGGCCTTCTTTTTCACAGGCCCAGCTTCAGCAGTTGCCAGGGTCCTCTTTACAAGTTTGGACCTGACTTTGGATTTGCTGGTGGGAGCAGTCTCTGGATCCACCCTCACAGTAGAGGGTCCTTCCACTAAACTTAGCAGCCTCCTCATTGGTGTTGATAGAGGAGGCTCATTCTGCAGGACTGGAGTATAGAAAACTCTATTCCCTATAACTGGGAATGCAGCAGTCTTAAGAATAGGCTGAGAGTTATAGAGATGCTCACCACATACATGCTTGAAAATGAGGCTCAGAAACCTGGGATATCGAACAGCAGCTGGTCTTGACTCTTGCTGCACCAGGTTCCTCAGATTCAGAAAAAATCCATTTGGCCATATCCATGGTAGTTCCATCCACAAGCTGCAGAACTACAGGGATTTCATCACGGCTCAGTTGGTCAAAAGAACCAACTTTACTACTGAAGCACATCACCACAGAGGCAAATAAGAAGCTGTAGGTAGAAGAGAGATCCTTCCTGAACAGTGTTGCTCCAACTTTGGGTTCTGCCACACCACAGAAGCGTAGCAGATTTCCCAATTTATCATTTTCAGCTTGGGGCTCATCGTAAGAAGCAGCAGTTGGTAGATGAAGCACCTCCCTGAGCAGATCAGTGTTGATCTCAATGGTCTGAGTCCCATTGAGTATTGTGCCCTTAATGACTTTGGATTCTGGAAGGTAGGCACAGGTATACCAGAACTCATACACCATCTCCTGGTACAGGACACCAGGAGATGCAGTCATTGCGTAGTTCAACGGATGAACTTTCAGAAACTCCACCATTTGTTCGTAACCCTTCCCCACATAGTTTTTGGGGATAGTGAGGTTTGCAATGTAGTTGGTGGGCTTGATGGTCAGCATCGTGGTGATGGATGAGTGTTTGACGACATCCTAACCAACAAATACTGGGAGAAAGGGATTAGGTCTGTGAGCCATTTGGGAATTTTTGAGGTTTGAAGAAGCAAAAGACACTTAGTCGATTTTAGGGTTCTTGAGGATTTCTGGAGATGATGAGGAAGACGAAGATGAAACAGTGGTTTGGTATTTATAGGATTTGAATGTGAGTGTGTATGAGAGAGAAGGTTTGGGCGGTTCGATTTGAAATGTTAGTTAACGGAAAATGGAACGGTTGTCCATGTCAGAAACATTTGTCAGACCACTTGACCTTTTTAATCACTAACGCACGTAACCCACATTATCCGCAGTAATTAAGTTAAATAAAACATAAATTAAGTAACTTAATTATGAAGAAAGGTAATTAAACTTTTGGTCTACGCTGTTGGTCAAACCTGTGATGATCAGGGTCAACACAAGGTTCTCAGTCTTCAAGCTGTTCTCCCTTCAAACTGTGCCTTCAGCCTGTTCTCTTTTGCAAGAACAGGTTGTGTTCAATAGTTGAACAGGTTACAAGACAATACCTTGTAAGACAGTGTGAAGAAGTGAACAGGTTGAAGATTGGACCATCAGAGCAGGCTGGACAAATAAACAGGGTAAACTGTTTTTGTTCAGCCTGTTGTATGCTCAAGCTGTTCAAGTTTTCAGACAAATTGGCTAAGTACAGAACATGCATAGCCTGTTCTGTCTAAGCTGTTCTGAGAAACTTGAGCAGTGTGAGACATACAACTTCGTAGACTTGAGAGAACACTTAGTCACTCTTGTTTAACATGCCCAGCTTGCTGACAAGGTAATTAAACCTTGTTTCATCCAGAGGTTTGGTGAAAATGTCTGCAAGCTGTTCATTGGTGGAAATAAAACTTACCTCCACATTACCTTTCTGAATGTGATCCCTGATGAAGTGATGTCTGACTTCAATATGCTTTGTTCTTGAATGAAATACAGGATTGTTGGAGATGGCTATGGCACTTGTGTTATCACACAGAATAGGAGTTTTCCTATACACAAGGCCATAATCTTCAAGCTGATGCTGCATCCACAGAATCTGCCCACAGCAGCTTCCAGCAGCAATGTATTCAGCTTCAGCAGTAGAAGTGGACACTGAGTTCTGCTTCTTGCTACTCCAACTGATCAACTTTCCACCAAGGAGTTGACATCCACCTGTTGTGCTTTTCCTATCTAACCTGCAGCGTGCAAAATCAGAATCTGAATAACCTGTTAGTTCAAGGCTTGAGTCTTTGGGGTACCAAAGACCCAAACCTGGTGTACCCTTCAAGTATCTGAAGATTCT
>JAANYP010000147.1:101694-177041 GCA_020465985.1 Centrapalus pauciflorus
AAAACAATACATGATGACTTGGAAACAAATTCCATAAAGTGTTTAGCCTGTTCACAAAGAACAGGTTCTGTTCACAAAGAACAGAACACTTTAAAAATGCCCAAGCTGCTCAACAGTGTAGAGCAGCGTAGACAGTTTATGTCCAGCCTGTTCAGCAGACAGAGCAGCTTGGACAAACTGTCTTAGTTGCAACACATGCAACATATAGAACAGCTTTAGACTGATATTGCAAATCATTTTCAGGTTTCAATAAGGCATATAACATGCCTTAAATTCATCCTTCAAATGCATCAACAGGTTTGATTATAAAATCTCCCCCTCAGATGTAGAACAGGTTTGACTGAGGCCTTTTTGTGCCTAACAACACTAATAAAATATTTTTGGCGAGAAAGTCAAAGAAAGGTTCAATTAGATAGCGGTGTCACATACGCACTTTCAGTATCTTACTTTCACACTTAGGAATTTTTGATTCCTTTTATTGTTTGTCGTGACACACATTTCTAGACGATTGTTGGTATTATTTTCCCTTTTAAACATGTTACATTTTGGAATATCCCTTGGCCTTTTTAATTATCAAGAAACTACCCCACGTGACTCATACTTAGACATACTTTTATGATCAAGGCATAAACACAATGATTATAACTTTTCGGTATTGCAAACTTTCTTTAAAAGGCAAACATCGGACACAGGTCTGTATTACATACAACAGAGTGTCTTAGTTTGTCGTAAAGTTTATTTTTAAAGCTAGCAAGACAGCGGTGACAGGTGTGTACCGACGTACAGCAAAGCAACTTATCTTGCTAACTCGAGTCAAACCAGAGGCAACAGGTCTGTACTTACGTACAACAGAGTTACTTGTTTTGACTCTCAACTCAGTATCATGATTTTTCTATTCTTTTCTTTTCTTTAAGATGTATCTGATGTTGCTATACATCCCCCAGAGAGTTTGCATACCTCATTTAGAATCAATGTATGTATGTCTCTAACATAAAAATTAAGACCATTTGGTCATACATCTAAGTTAGTGACACGTCTGACTTTTTCTTGAATATTTTATTAGCCTTGAGACTCCCTTTATGTATTATGCCTACCAACATATCAAACTAGATAATGTGTAACACTTAGAATTTTAGGTGCATTATGTATGAAAGCTTAACACTTAGAGATTGTAAAGACTATGCTAATTTTCGTCACTTTGAACCTATGTGTGGTTTTTCTCTCTTTTTTCTTTTGTTTTTCATAAATAAGAGTAAGAAAATAAGATAATCTACTAACTTACTATAAAAAGAAATTCTCCTAAGCTACTAAACTTACTCTAAAAAGAAAGAACTTCTACTGCTATAAAAGGAAATAAACTCTACTAAGGTCAATTTACTCTGGATTTCGCATTCCGTTTAGTTGAACTAAATACTCAAAACGTGACTTATCAAAAGCTTTGGTAAATAAATCTGCATTATTATCATCCGTTGCAACTTTTACCAGCTTGATTAAGTTCTCTTCAGCACAATCATGAATAAAGTGGTGTCTTATGTCTATGTGCTTGGTTTTACTGTGTTTAACTGGATTATTTGTTATTGCAATAGTTGACTGGTTATCTATCCTATTAGGAGTATGAGTATAAGTCAAACCGTAATCCCGCAATTGTTGTTGTATCCCCAGAACCTGTGAACAGCAACTACCCGCAGCAACATATTCGGCCTTGCACGTGGACACGGCTACCGAAGTCTGTTTCTTGCATTGCCAGGAAACGAGCCTCCCTCCAAGGAACTGACAACCTCCAGTTGTTGACTTGCGATTCAAGCTGCATCCTCCATAGTCTGAATCCGTGAACGCCTCCAATTCCAGATCACCCTCCGCGTGATACCAAAGTCCCAGCTTCGGTTTCAACTTGAGGTATCTCAGAATCCGCTTCACAACTTTCATGTGCATCTCTTTTAGATTAGCTTGAAACCTAGCACAAATACACACAGCAAACATTATATCAGGTCTAGAAGCAGTTAAATACATGAGTGACCCAATCATGGCCCGCTATAACGTCGGATCCACATCGTTATCACTTTCTGTACCCTGTCCGAGATTATGATTCACTTGAATCAGCGTGCTGAAGTGAGCTGTCAGCTTGGTTCCTTCCATCCCAAAGCACTCTAAGATGTCGTAGACATACTTCGTCTGATGAATAAACATTCCCTCTTTTCTCTGTTCGACTTGCAAACCCAGAAATAAGTTTAACTCACCCATCGCACTCATCTCAAACTTTGACTTCATCACCTTTTCAAAATCTGTACACATCTGCTCGTCCGATGATCCAAAAATGATATCATCGACGTACACTTGTACCAAGATGAAATGTTCACCTTTTCGTTTCACGAACGGCGTACTATCTATTCTCCCTCTTTCAAACACGTTGTCTAAAAGATGATTAGATAGAGTTTCGTACCACGCCCTCGGTGCCTGATGTAATCCATACAAAGCCTTATCTAACTGATATACTCTGTCTGGATATTTCGGATCTGTAAACCCAGGGGGCTGTTCCACATACACCAGCTCCTTCACTTTCCCATAAAGAAACACGCTCTTTACGTCGAGTTGATAAATTTTGAAACCTTTGAAGGAAGCAAAAGCTAAAAATAAACGAATTGCTTCCAACCTTGCGACTAGCGCAAACACTTCATTGTAATCGATGCCTTCCTCTTGGTTGAAACCCTTTACCACAAGTCTTGCCTTGTTGCGAGTGACTATACCCCGATCATCTCTCTTGCACTTAGAAACCCATTTGGTTCCTATTGCAACTTCTCATCGAGGTAACGGAACTAACTCCCACACTTCTAGTTTCCTAAATTGTGACAGTTCTTCCTGCATCGCTTCAACCCAAGAGTTGTCTTTTAGTGCCATTTGCACATTTTTCGGCTCTACTTGCGAAATGAAACATGAGTAGAGGCAAGTATGAAAGGCTTCGGAGTCATTGATCATCGACGACAACACTGTGTTGTTATTCAAACTACTCCTAGTCCTCACACCAGCACTAGGATTTCCTATGATGCTCTCAATAGGATGATTCTTATTAATCGTAGATGTTTCTATCTCGTCAACTCTAAGATTATGTCCCAAATTTGATCCTATCTCTCCTAACGGGGGAACGACTTCAGACTCCACATTTTCTTCCTTATGGACACTGTCTTCAGAGTTATAACTTGTTGTTTGATTTTCGTTTGTAGGCACTTCAGAATCATTTTCTACTGGAGATCTATCTTAAGTTGATGTAGGCTCGGATGTTGATGGACAGGTGGTCCTCGGAAAACTTTGACCCTCGTCATTCAGATTTAATGACGACAAGTCCTGTTCGATTGTACCTGCATTTCCATCCAAAGGAATGTTAAATGACTCAAACAATTTGTCATAATCAAATATCCATTCTGGACCAGTTTGGGGTTCATGTGTATAACTTGTGACATCAATGTTATACACAATCTCTACTGTACCATTATATTTGTTAAAAACCCGTTTGTTTGGTGTGTTCGACACATAACCTAGGAAGTATCCTTCGTCAGCCTTTTCACCAAACTTAGGTTGATGTTTTGTTTTCATTAACGTACATGGTACCCCAAAAGGTTCGAAGCCAGTTAAATTTGGTGGCCTTTTATTCAAAACTTCATAATAGGTTTTGTTCAATGATTTGACAGTAAGGACCTGGTTTAAAACATGGCACGCGGTATTCACTGCCTCACCCCAAAACATGGTAGGATGCTTTGAATCCGAAAGCATGGTCCTTGCTGCCTCAATCAAAGTCCTGTTTTTTCGTTCGGCCACCCCATTTTGTTGTGGCTCATAAGGTGCACCAAATTGATGCACTATGCCCTTTGATAGGCAATATACACCAATAACCGTGTTTTTAAACTCGGTTCCGTTATCACTTCTGATACGCTTAACCCTCGTTCCGTAAGAGTTTTCCACTTGGTCTAAGAACCCGATGAGCTTGGCAGCCGTCTCGTCCTTTGTACCTAAAAAGAAAACCCAAGAAAAACGTGAGTAACAATCATTAATAACCAAACAGTACCAACTACCACCTATACTCCTTTTGTTGGTTGGTCCGAAGAGGTCCATATGCAACAAATCGAATGTGGCAGCTATTGAGTTCTGAGTCTTGGACTTGTGTGCCTTCTTGTGTTGTTTTCCTTTCTTGCACGGTAGACACTTATCCTGGAACTGAAAACTCTTCATGGGAACACCTTGCACCAATCCATTTTTCATAATGTAGTTCATTTTTCTTAGGTGCAAGTGTGCCATGCGTCTGTGCCATAAAACCGATTCAGTCTCTGAAGCTTTTGATAGTAGACAAATTGGTCCCATTGGAGATTCCGGCTTGTTCATGTCGAGCATGTACAGGTCATTCTTCTTTGGAGCCCTCATCAGTATCCATTCTTCAGGTACTTTGAAACCCGGTTTCAGCACTAACGCCTCAGTATCAGTGAAAAGTACTGAGTTCTTCTTATCACAGATTTGAGATACACTAATGAGATTGTGAACCAGTTTATCAATGTGATAAACTTGATCCAATTTGATAGTCCCATTAGTGACCACTCCAGTACCGGTGATACTTCCTCCTTTATTGCCAGCGAACGATATAAATCCCCGATTCCCTCTCTTGAAGTCTGCAAGTAGACTTCTTTCCCCTGTCATGTGCCTGGAGCAACCACTGTCGACGAACCATTTGTTGTTTGGACCTGTAGTTATCTCCTGCACATGAAAGAAAATAGGTTAGTTATCACGGGGAACCCAAGCCATAACTGACTTGGTAATACCATTCTCGTCCACATACTTAAACTCTTTCAAATACCCATCTCGCCTTTCAGGTGAGTTGGGTTTTTGATTTTGAGTCTGTTGTGGTGCAGAGAGATTTAAGTTCACTCTCTGCCTTTGTGTAGGCATTTGCTGTGGAGCTCTTGAATAGTTTCGATTATATGACATTTCTGATTGATATCCCTGAGCTCTACCTGGTGTTTGATGTCTTACAGGAGTATGTGATCTAACCGGAGTGTAAGCTCTGCTAGGTGTGGTACTCCTATAATTCTGATGCGGTCCTGACCTAGATTGATTAATGACTCTATTTGGTGAATTAGTCCTAATCACTTCTTTGGGTCGACCTGACACAGGTGTTTGTTTCACAGCAGATTTAGCTGTGGTTTGCACAGTTTTCTCGGTATTTTGAGAACTACTAGTGCTTGCAACACTTGGAGAAGGCTTATGTTGTTACGGCTTTCCAGTTTTAGGTGTAGAATCTACTTTCCTATGTGGACAACTAGAAGCAACATGCCCCCTTACGTGACATCTAAAGCAAGACATTTTGTCAATCGACTTTTTATGTGTGCCCTTTGACTTAGGTGTCTCACTAGTGTCTGGTTCTTTTGTTTCAACTATAGCGACTAGTTCCTCCTCCTGATCATTAAAGTCAATTTTGTGTTGTGCTACAGGTTTATCACTAGAGGATGGCACAAATTTAACCTTCTTAATCTTGATATTATTAGCAGTCACCTTAGTTTCATTTTCCTTAGCAATTTCAGGCACTGGTTCCGGTATTTCCTCTGATTCAACTGATTTTTCAGTTTTCTCCTGAGGTTGAGGTACATAATTATCATTGAAAGGTGGAGGACTCTCATGATACCCTAGACCTACAGGCTTCTTAGACTGACGATGTGCATCTAAGATTTTCCCTAGGTTGAGTGACGAGTTCCTAAACTTTTCAAGTTTACTATTTACCTCAGCTACCTTTACCTTAGATTCTACTAGCTCTACTTCTTTGGTTTTAAGCTCTTTTGTCAATGCCTCAACATGTTCATACATCAGTTCTAATCTAACACACTGTTTGCTAAGCTTGTCCTTTAGAACTACGACATCTTCTGCATCTGCCTTAAGCTTATCCCTAAGATCTTCCTTTATATCTAATATGCTAGCGTTGTCTGATTTTAATGATTCATTCTGAGCAGATATAGTTTGATGTGATTCATGTAATAAATTTAACCTATCGTTAGACGTAGCACACAAAACACATAAATCATGGAAAAGAGAAAAGTTCAAAGTTACCTTGGCATGATCTGATTCCACGTTGGCCATCTGTGCGGCGAACTCCAGAATTGTCTGATCAGCTGACATTTCTACCCACATCGGACTTCTTTCATTCTGATTGCTGTCCCCTGTAATTTCCTCTGCTTCATCACTTCCAGTCTCGGTCACTTCAGCCATAAAGGCTCTAGCATTCGACTCTGGATGTGTACTCCAGTCATAAGTTCCATCAAGCTGTCTGTGTGATGTGACGTTGGATAACAGACCAGCTATATTTGCCTGACTGGTTGAACTACCCGGCAGATATCTCCCTTGAGATTGATTCTGATACTGGCTATGGTAGTTTTCTACTTTCGGTCTCTGACACTCTCTAGCAAAGTGTCCTAACCCTTGGCAGTTGTAACACTTAACCTTGGATTTATCAAACCCAATCTTATTGTTACTAACGTTGAGGTTTCTTCCCGTCCTCTTGATGAACCGTTTAACTCTCTGGGTTACCATGGCCAGTTGCCATTGCAGATCCATCTCTTCTAAATCATCAGGATCTACCTGATTGTAATCCTCATCCCAAAGCGCAGGATCGTTGATTTTGCCCTGAACACAATTGCCGTAAGCAGCCACAAATGAAGCAAACAAGTTCAGATGCTCTTCGGCTGATTTTGCGCTCATAGGCATCTTTGAATACCCTTGAGATGTATATGTAGGTGTATCCTGATTATGCTTTTCTTCTGGTCTAGCAAACCCTAAGAAAGCCCTACTTACTGAGTCTTCTGATTCAACCGTTGTCGATGTCTCTCAAGAGAAGAATGTTGTAGCCGTCTTCACATCAGTTGCCCCTGAAGGTTTTGATTTCCCAAAGTACATATCCGGATCTTGAACTGTTCATAATCCTTTTCCTTCTTCAGCAACTCAAAGTGATAGGCCCTCAGCGTTCCTATGACACTATCTAGGGTTAGAGTATAGAAATTGTCTTCATCATGCTTTATCAGCGCCACATACATCTCCCATTTGGCTGGCAAAGCATCTAGAATCTTGTTAATTTTCTCTGTTTCACTATACTCCACATCGCGGCTGTCGAACTCAGTCAATAAGTGATAAATCTTGTAATTGTCTCATCCAGCTTTTCATTCTTCAAAGCTTTGAAGATTGTGAACTGCTGTTTGAGCATTTCCATTCTATTCTTCCTGACCCTAGGATTTCCCTCACACCTTTTCTCCAAAGCATCTCAAAGCTCTTTTGCTGTCTTTTGGTTGCGAAAGGTGTGCAAGATCTCCTGAGGTAATGTCAATCTAATGACAGCGAATGCGTGGTTCTAGGCTTCATAAAGCTTTTTATCATCGTCTTTCATCTTTGAATACGACACGATCTTTTGTCGTCCTTCAATCTCAGCCGTTGGTGGAATGTATCCCTCGTCAATACAAATCCACATCCGCATATCATTAAACCTCGCGAAGTCGGCGAACCTATCCTTCCACCAATAACAATCCTCCAATTTCATCGGCTTAGGTGGTGAATTCGCTTTTCCGACCTCGTGATCCATCTCAATGAACCTCTGTAGACTTGTCATTGTTTCAAATATTTTTGAATTTAAACTTAATTAATTTAATTCAAAATTAGTTTAAATTAATTCTTTCGAATTTGTGGAAATTCGAATCTAATTAATTTTAAATTTGTTTGGAATTAAATTCGAAATTATGTTTGAAATCCAACTAAATTCGAAATTAATGGCAAATTCGAAGGTTCAAGTAAATTCGAAATCCCAATTCGATTTTAGAGTAAAATCGAAAGCCAAGCAAATTCAAATTGGCCAAACTCGAATCGAACCCTAAGGAACCTCGAAAGGAGCGTATTTTCTGACAAACTCGAAAATGAGAAAACCCTGATACCCCCTTAATAAACTCGAGCGCCGCAAGTTCGAAAAACGGCTAATACTTCGAGTTTTTCAAGTTTTCAGATTAAACCAATATTTTTACGAGTAAAAATACTGATTTCGATAAAAAACTTGAACTACTACAAAGTATTTTCCGAGATCTGACTTGTTAAACTTGAAAACCCTCCAAAAACGTGATATTATTCGTCCAAAACGTCAAGAAACCTAGGATGTTGCTTATGAACACTAAGAACACCAAGAACACCCAATGGCTCTGATACCACTTGTAAGGTCTTTACTCTACGGATCTATCTCGACGTGACACCGTCCAACGAGTGCGGAATCCTCGTTAGCGGCTTGACAGTAAGATCACACACACGGAAACACTGAGACTACCACGGTGTTAGACGAACGACTACGAACGCCCCTACACGATGATTCTCTCCGAAACAACTCTCTGGAAACTTGCAAGTTCGAGATCGCCTTTGCTAATCGCTCTGATAAACGTCTGCAAAAGTCTCATAATTAATCGAATTAACCCTTAATTATACTGACAGTTTCGAGTTTGTCTAGGACATATTCGAATCAGGCCCAAGGCCCATTCGAATTTGTCCTCATTGACAAATTCGAATTTACCTCAAATTCGAACCTCACATGTCAAACTTATATTTTAACTTATGTTTTAACCTATGTTTGAATATATCTTTGAACTTTATGTTTGAACTTCTTGTAATACATTACATCAAGTTCAAACATACAAGCAACCCATATCAAACACACATAATCACATATATCAAACACTATTCAATATTCAATACCAAGTTACTTGACTTACACAAAATGCTATCAAAACTTAGAGTGCTATCGTTACACAAGATGTACTAACAAAATTAATCAAGGTGATTAACAATGTTTATTAGAAACTTCAACTCAATTAGAACCAAATTCATCGGTGCGATGAATCGGGAAGTCAATTAATCCGATCGATTTACTATATGAGGGATTAATTCAATTAAGTACATAATTAAATTATGATTAGTGACACTAACCATACACTAATACAATTACTTAACATTAATTATGCAAGACTAAAATAATTCATTAAAGCAATGCATCCAAAAGTATTTATGAATTTACAAGAAAAGGGAAATACAAGAATACATTTCTGAATACTTTTATACAAACAAAAAATATATACATGGATATACCACGAAGTGGCCGGCCCCTAGGGGGTACTACATAGGTGTTGACTTTCATTTTTTTATTAATAAAACACCATACACAATCACCATCATCACATTTCACTCTTACACTCCACAAAGATTTACACTCAACCTTCAAATCCATCATCATTTCACCACCTTTTCTTCTCTATAAATAGAGACCTCATTCTCATTCATTTTCCACACCTTCAAACACCAAAATATCTCTCTTCTTCTCCTCTCAAATCCGGCCCCAAGGCCTAGTGAAAAACCAAAATTTCAATTTTGGTGTTCTTGAAATATTTCAAAGTATTCCTTGTGCAACTCTTTTAAGATCAAGTCTTCTACTCATTTTCATTCTCCTAACACATCAAAGTAAGTAAATACTAGCTTATTTCATCTTATATTTATGTTTATATAAGTATTGCATAATATATATAATCACCAACAACAACAAGTTTCATAAAAACTCAAGTTTATAAATTTCTAGTTTTGTTTTTAAGTTGTTTTCTTCAAATGTGTTTATGAATATATAAACACATCATAAAAGTGTTAATATTATGAAAACAAGTAATATATATGTGTTTTATAACTTTTATTCAAGTAGTCTTTGAATAAACAACAAGATTCACTAGTTATTTCAAGTTTATAAACTACGGATTTTCGGCAGAAAATTTATATCGACTTTGAAAAATCATAACTAATTCATAACTTAACGAAATGAGTTAATTATTGTCTCAAAAGTTAGATCTATGTCTTAGCTATAGATCTGGAAGTTTTCATAATTTATTTTGGAGTTTAAGACCTCCAGAAATTATTTGGAAAACCGAAACTTTGACAGCTCAAAAATGGCCAACATAGGGTTTTCAACAAGCTTTTTCCCCAACCTAAACATCTCGAAAAATGGCCGTTCTTGATTTTAAAAATTCTTTATATATAGTATTTTAATGTCCTAGAAAACCAAAGCCTAAAATGTTTTGGAGCCTGATCAAAAACAGCCTCAAAGTAAGCCGAAAAACCTTCGAAAAAGCTGGAAAATTATATATATATACTTGACGTTTTAAGTGGGTTTTATTTATAAAGTTGTAATGATGGGTGATTTAAGACATAACAATCTATAAATATATATATTATCATATATTAGAGATATTAAGTCCCTATTATCATTTAGGGCTTGATTAAACTCACCTGGTGCATCACCCATCAACTTACGCTAAATAGCATTTTACGCTCGTTTTTGCCATCGCACTCACGGTGAGTCCTCATAGCCCCTATTTTCACACTGTTATGTTTTGGGGTTGAAATACATGCTACGTTTTCATATGGACACGAAAACAACTTCATTTCTATTATGTATTACACATGTGGTTCCATCGGCCCTTATATCATGAACCGTTAATTGCATTTATTTGTAAGCACGAATATATTGTGGATAGATCTATCGGGAGTCATGTCCCCCATTCGGGTTAGTTCGGCTCGGATAACAGCGAGTGCATATATATCTAACATACGGTATTACGTATAGGAATACTGCACAGGGCAAACTCATCTTTAATTAAGCTTCGGTTGCATGATGGTTTATATGTAATACATAACATGGAATTTATGATTTTTTAAAGGGTTAAGTGTTATTTTCACCATCCAACTTTTAGATTTTTTTCGATTTAGCCATTAAACTATTTTTTGTCTCGATTTAACCACTAAAGAACTTTTTGTATACATATTTAGCCACTAAACATTCTTTTTACAGATTTAGCCACTGAAAATTGTCCCGATTTGGCAACTAAACTATCATATTTTGTATCGATTTAGCCATTAGTTTTATTCATTTTTCCCAAAATAGAACATTAAACAAAGTTTAGCGGTTAAATCAGCACAAAAAATAGTTTAGTGGTTAAATAAGACAAATCTAAAAGTTGGATGATGAAAATGATACTTAACCCTTTTATAAATTCAAACTTAACTATTGTTGTCCATACAAGTCAGATTTACGTGTAAACCTATGAGCTCACCAACAATTTTTGTTGACGTATTTTAGCTTGTATTTTCAGGAAACTAAGGCAAGTGTGCCTTCAGACGTATTTTCTTTCAAGCTTCCGCACCTAAGGAGTCGCATACATTTTCAAAACTACCGGAGATTTAGCTGCATTAATTTGAATACTTTAATTATGTACTTAAATCTCTGTATTGTGTGAACTTCTTTTCTTCCTATCAGACTATGTATAACCTTACTATATTTTAAAGTTTTATCGATGTATTTTGAAAAACGTCCATATAGTGGTCGTTCGTTATGATTATGGTTATGCTTCCGCGACGTCGCGCTTCGTTGCCAACCGGGGTTGATATTCACCAAATCGTCAACCACAGATACATCTTTCAGTGTTTCACCATTGGATTTCTATCCGCAAACTACCTTCAACTTGCTGATATTTTCTGATCTTTCATTGGATTATATTTGACATTATTGACTTCTGTTGACCATAGTTGACTTCATTTTTGACTTGATTTGATTTTTGTTCATTTATATCATCAGGATGTTTTCAAGATAACTTGACAGCCAAAGATATACAAATTCGAGAACTCAAAGCTTGATCAGGTACTGATTCTTAAACTTAAAGAAGATTTATCTTCTACTGAAAATCAAATTAAAGTGTTGACTAAAGAAAAGTTTGAACTTTTCAAAAAATTAAAGTCTGTTGAATGTGAAATAAAAGTTTTGATTTCTGAAAAATAAGAGCCTCATCATGCAATACCTGAATTATCAAAAGAACTTGAAGATTCTAAACAAGAGACTTTTCAGAATGCAAATCAACTAAAATATCTTTTGTCTGAATGATCTGTTTTTTACAAGAAAGTTAAAGATCTTGAAGAAACACTTTCAAAGACAAATCATCCTGATCAAAGTTATGTTTCAAACAAATCTGAACAATTTTTTGCTGTTGAAAAGGAGTTTTCATTAACTAAAGAATTATTTGAGAAGGAAAGAAATGAGTTCTTACTTAAAGAACAAGATTTCATAGCAAAATCTGAAATGTTTGAATATGAGCGAAAGGTGTTCTGAATTAAAGAACAATATTTTAAAACTGATATCCAATCATTTGATAATGACAGAATTCATATTTGGTCATTATCAAAGGATTAAAGATCAAATATTTCATCTTTCTAAACAATTGAATGTTTCCCCTTCTTCACATGAATCATAGGTTAATGATTCTAATGTTGGTTTAGAACATAAAGTTGATCATTCTGATTTATCTTTCGAAAGTGAAAATAATATTGCTAAATCTCCTAAGTTTGATTTTTCTTCAGATCTTAAACTTAAATATCTTTTAAAGATAAACAAAGGCAAAGATAAAGTAGTGGAAAAACTTCCAGTCAAGATTTACCCTGGTGAATCTTCGAAATCAAAGTTTTCAAAAGTTTCTGCAAATACTAGTTATTCTTCATAGAAGAAATCTTCACAGAAAAATACCAAGTATAATCAGAAACATGCTAGCACCAGACACGTATTTAGAAAGAAAAGTTTGTATAATTCTATTGATTCAGATTCGTTTTTCTTTCTTAAATCAAATATTCAATTTTATCATACTAAAAGAAATTTGCTTCCCGAGTTTGAGAAAGAAGAAAAGACATATATTCTGCAATGGGTACCTAAACCTGTAATGAAATGGTTACCTAAACCCGTATTGAAATGTATACCCAAGAGCGCTAACAAGCCTAGATCCAAATCTGTTTGGATACCAAAGACATCTTAATTTTTGCAGGTAATGGCTTTTAGTCAATTCAGACTAAAACCTGATCTTAACTCAATTGTTTTTAGTCAATTCGGACTAGAACCCGGTCTTCATTGGATATTGTTTCTGTACACATCTGGTGGGGTTGGTGCATAAGCCGAGTCAGCAGAAATAATGTTCAACATCTCAGCTCATGGGATATCACACAAAGAATGATTAGGATTTTCGAGATGAAATTCAGAATGAATTTGGGGAATGATGAGTTGGGAGATATCAGAATGAAATGTAAAATCTGATATAATATATGAAATGAATCAAATTTTGATGAAAGAATTAGCTCATGGGAGATTATTGGAGAATTAAGTATGAATGAATTGGAAGAATTAAGAATGCATGAGAGAATAACAAAGAGAATCTCAGAAGCAATGAGATTATGAAAATCAAAGAGATTAGAACAATTAATCTCAATGCTATCTGGAAATTAAGAGATTAGAACAATTAATCACAAAAATATTTCACTAAAAAATTGCACACAACTTAGTGAAAAAGATTCGTCGTCAGAGTTCGTCTGAAACTCCCCCAGGAAATAAGCACACAAAGTTACTCAATTCATAGAAAATAAATCGGGAGAAAAAAATAATAAAAATAAAACTCTCTCTTTGTCAATACAGCTACAGAGATGAATTCAATGCAGGATTTTCAGAATGATTCATCTTTCAGAATCGGGTTTGTTGGGAAATAGTTTAAGTAGGTTCAAGCTGTTAGTTAGACTTCTCAAACTGTTAGTAGAGTTTATCTGTAAATCCAAAGTTCATGCTGCTAGTTGAAAAAACTCGAGCTGCCAGTGTAAAAGTTCAAGCTGCCAGAGTAAATCAACTCGAGCTGCTCTGTTCATGCTGTCAAGTGATTCAAGCTGCTCAACAGTTTCATAAACAGAAAGTGCTGATTTTCAGGAAAAGATATATACACGAAGATTCCAGCATATCTACTATCAGAGAAGTCATAGTTCGTCAAGAAAACATATCAAGAAGCAATATAAATACATAGAATTGGTCTTTCTATTGTACAGGAGTTTCTACATACTTGAGTCTGTAATTGCTTTTGTTGATTGAGTTTTCATAAGCCTCTAAGGTTGTAAAACCCTAAGAACAGTCTGTGTTCTTCGTCTAATCAAACAGATTAGAGGTGATTGTAATCATTGAATTCAGCAATATAAGCAGTCTTGATTATTTATTGTGTTTATTTGCTATTTATTCTGAAAGCTTTTGTTAAAATAATTAAGTGTTATTCCGCAAACTTCTTAATTAAACTTTGATTCAAAGCAAGATTATTGATTTCTACTCTGATAAATTCAAATCAGTTAGTCTTGGTTATTTAGTTTTAGATCCTGACAAGTGGTATCAAAGCCACAGGTCGTTCTTTGTTTTTCAAAGTCGAAAACTTTCTTTTAAATTTTTAATCTTTTGCAATGGAATTTGAAAATAGCAGCAGTGGATCTGGGCAAAGACTCAAAGTGCCTATGCTCAAGCCCACTGAGTTTGAGATGTGGAAACTCAGAATTCAACAGCATATCCAATTCATTGACTATGCCATTTGGGAAGCTGTTGAATTTCCTCCTGTAGTTGATCCAGAACTTGATGATGAGGGAAAACCAGTCAAAACTCCTCCAAAAACTGAACTTGAAAGGAAGGCTAGAATGAATGAAGTGAAAGCTCTAACATTTTTACAAATAGCCATTCCTAATGCTTATCAACATCAGTTCAAAAAATTTTTATACTGCTCATTCTCTTTGGAATGCCTTAGAGAAAAGATTTGTTGGTAATGCCAGTACCAAGAGAAATCAAAAGGATCTCTTGAAACAGCAGTATGAGAACTTTTCTGGTGGCAAGAATGAAAACCTTACTAAAATTTTTGACAGGTTCAACAAACTGATAAGTGAACTGGAAAGTGCAAAAGTCAATCTGGATCAAGATGAAGTCAGCAGAAAGTTTCTCAGATCTCTTGGAGAAGAATGGACAGTTTATGCTGCACAATGGAGAACAAAAGACACTCTTGATGAGATAGAACTGGATGATCTGTATAACAGTCTAAGAGTGTTTGAGACTGAGATTGATGCTAAAAAGAAATCCTTTTCTTATAATCATAATACTGCTCTTCTGTCTTCTGATAAATCTAATAGCAGTCATTCCTTTTTAGGTGGTGATGGCAACTCTGCTGAAGCTCACTATGAGGCTTTTGTTGCCAATGATGGACTATTTGCTCTAAATGCTGAAGACTTAGAACAAATTCATCCAGATGATCTTGAAGAGATGGATTTAAAGTGGCAACATGCAATGCTGACCATGAGGGCCAAAAGGTTTCTTAAAAGAACTGGAAGGACCAACTTTCAAGCCAGAACAGAAGGCAAACCAGCTTTTGATAAATCAAAAGTTGAGTGCTATAAATGTCATAAGCTTTGTCACTTTGCCAGAGAATGTAGATCTCAAGGTCAACAGTCATCAAGAACTTCACAGTCCAATCAGACATCATCATCAACAGCACTTGTCTCCCAAGAAGACAATGTGTTTGACTGGAGTGATCAGACAGAGGAAGAGTTTCAGAATCAAGCTCTAATGGCAGAAACATCAAATGTCTCCTCCACTGAACTACCATCTGAGGTAAATTCTAAACTCTGCTCTCAATCATGCAAAAATATGGTTAAAAAGTACAGAGATCACAATGAGAGCATGTGCAAAACTCTAGGTAAGATGGAAGAAAGGAGATATGAATACATGCAAGCCATAGAAGATCTTGAAAAACAGATCAATGACTATAAGGATAATGAGATCCAAATGGGATATGATAGAACATATCATGAGTGGGAGAAAAAGGAGCTAAATAAGAAAATAGAATCTCTGAATAAAAAGGTAGAAGAGACTGAACAAAAGGTGTTAGAGGCTAATAAGAAACTAGAATCTGTTAACATAGATCTAGGTAACTTTAAGTTGGCAAATCAAAAGCTGGAACACCTAATAGAAGTCCAATTTAAAGATAGGGTAAAATCTCAGGTAAATCCCAAAGAAGGCATAGGATACACAGCTACTCCACCTCCATACAACAACAAGTATATTCATCCAATGAGTGAGGTTGCTGATAGACTTGTCAATGAACCACTGGATGAGTCTATGACTATTGTAGATCCTATTCTTGATAACAGTCCTGAATCAAAAGAAGATCAGATTCAAAAGAGAGACTGTGAGTTTATAGCAGTTGAGAAAGACCACAAAACAATGAGTGCACCCATAGAGATCCAAGCTCCCAGTAAGAAAGGAAAAGAGAAGATGAGTGTATGCAATGCTGCTCCACAAGTTTCTGTACATTCTAACTGTAACACTGCATCTTCCTCAAAGAATAATAAAAGAGGTAAAAATGTTCCAGTCTGCACATGTCAAAAGCATGGTGTTCAAAAGTTTCCCAAACAACAGCAGGTAAGGGGAAATCAGAGGAACAAGAACCAGAAATTGTCAGAAAAATCTGGTTCTAAGATTCAAATAGTCAAAAGGTGTTTTCACCGTGGAAGGAAGAATCACTTGGCCAAGGACTGTTTTTATAAACCAACTGTTGCAAAACAGACTGTGATTCATAAAAACTCAAGTCCTACTCATAAAAAGGCTTCAAAGGTGAAACCTTCCACATCAGTTCCAAAGAAAACAGTTGATCACAGGCTTTCAAAAGTTAATAAAAAACAGTCCACACATCTAAAATAAGTTTTGGCAAAGCCTAAATCAAGTTTTAAACAAATATGGTGTGTCAAGGACAGATCCTTAGATCAAACTGCTGATGCAAAAGATCAAACTGCTAAGCCAAATTCTCAAGCTGGTAGTGCAAAATCTGAAGCTGTTAGCACTAAAACCACAGATCAGACTGTTAAGCATCAATCTGGAACTGCTAGTGAATCATCTGAGACTGTTAGAAGAAAAGATGCTCAAAATAACTGGATACCTCATATACTCACTAAATACTCTCCAAACACTCCATCAGTAGATCTCACAAAATACAAAAAGTCAAAAACAGTGTTTAGTTATGTCAATATACAAGGCCAACCCAAAACCAATTTGGTTTGGGTTTACTCCACTACTGACTAAGCTTTTATATGTGCAGGGCAACCACAGGTCTCCTCATAAAACAAGATGGCATTTGGACAGTGGATGCTCTAGGCACATGACAGGCAATTCTGAGTGCTTGTCAAATTTCAAAGGCTTTGATGGAGGTTTTGTTGCATTTGGAGGCAACTCAAAAGGAGGTAAGGTTACAGGTAAAGGTACTGTTAATGCAGGCAACATGAAATTCCATGATGTTTTGTATGTTGAACAGCTTAAGTACAATTTATTAAGTGTCTCTCAAATCTGTGACAAACAAAACATTGTTCTGTTTACAGATTCTGAGTGCATTGTCCTTTCAAAAGATTTCAAAATTCCTGAAAATCTTGTTTTACTAAGAACACCAAGAAAGGACAATGTTTACTGTTTGGACACAGATCTTTTATCTAAATCAAATACTTTAAGCTGTTTGATATCCAAAGCATCTTCAAATGAGTCTGCTCTTTGGCATAGAAGGATGTGTCACATGAACTTCAAGTCCATGAATGTTTTAGTCAAAAAGAATCTGGTAAGAGGCTTACCACAAAAGGAGTTCATATGTGATGATCATTGTGTAGCATGTCTTAAAGGCAAGCAACACAAAACTTCTCATAAGGCCAAAGAAGTAAATTCAATCTCATCTGCTCTTCAGCTGCTTCATATGGATCTATTTGGTCCAACATCTGTTTTGAGTTTGAATAAAAGGGCTTACTGTTTAGTTATTGTTGATGATTTCACCAGATTTACTTGGGTTTACTTTCTTAGGTCCAAAGATGAAACTGCTGAGCTAGTTAAGTCCTTTATCCTTAAGATAGAAAACCAATCCAACTCAAAAGTTAAGGTGATAAGATCAGACAATGGAACTGAATTTAAAAATCACATTCTAAACAGTTTCTGTGAGTCCAAAGGTATTGCTAGACAATATAGTGCATCAAGAACACCACAGCAAAATGGTGTAGCTGAAAGAAAGAACAGAACATTAATTGAGGCTGCTAGAACAATGTTAGCTGATTCAAATCTGCCAATGACTTTTTGGGCAGAAGCTGTTAATACAGCCTGTTATGTTCGAATAGGGTTCAGGTTGTCCAATCACAAGGGAAAACTCCCTATGAGTTATTCCATAACAGAAGTCCCCTAATAGCTTTCTTCAAGCCTTTTGGATGTCCATGTACTATTCTTCACACTAAGACTCACTTAGGGAAGTTTGAAAGTAAGGCTGAAGAAGGATTCTTTGTAGGATACTCAAATCAAAGCAAAGCCTATAGAGTATATAACAGTGTGTCTAAAACCATTGAAGAAAGTGCCAATGTTGAATTTAATGAAAATACTGCAAATATCAAAGGCACTGGTCCTGATTGGTTGTTTGACTTAGATTCACTAACAAATTCTCTTAGTTTTGTTGAGTATACTGCAGAAGCTGATGCATACAGGGTTGAAGCTACCAACACAAACTCTCATGCTGCCAATACAAATTCTCAAGCTGTTGGCATTAAGTTTCACACTGCTGCGGATTCAACAAGTTGGGATGATTACACCACTATACCACTTCTGTCTTGTGATCCTCCAGGGGTCCTGAATGCTCAACATGATACAAATTTAGACACTGAAGTGCCACTCCCAAGTCCTGAAAGAACAGCTCCAACACAAAGGGAAACAGTCCCAGATTCAAGTCAAGCTGTTCCAGGAGCTGAATCATTCACTGGTCCTGATGGAGATGATACAAATCTTGGATCCTCTTTTCAGACAGAGAGAGAGCCTACACTAAGAGTTCACAAGTATCATCCTCTCAATCAAATACTGGGTGATCCAAGCACTCCTGTACAAAGAAGGAAAATGGTTCAAAATGAGACTGCTGCTGCTGAACAAGCAGTTCCTGAATTCAGTCTAGCTGCCTTTGGGAATGCCTGTTTCATGTCTCAACTAGAACCTAAAAAGGCATCAGAAGCATTAAAAGATTCATCCTGGATTGAGGCTATGCAAGAAGAGCTTCTACAGTTCAAGATTCAGAATGTATGGACTCTGGTGGATCTTCCTAAAGGTAAGAGAGCAATTGGAACAAGATGGGTGTTCAGAAATAAGAAAGATGAGAGAGGGATAGTTATCAAGAATAAAGCAAGGCTAGTAGCACAAGGGTACACTCAAGAAGAAGGCATAGATTATGATGATGTATTTGCTCCAGTAGCAAGAATTGAAGCCATCAGACTGTTTTTGGCCTATGCAAGCTTCAAAGGTTTTAAAAGTGTATCAAATGGATGTGAAGTCTGCTTTTCTGTATGGGACAATTGAAGAGGAGGTATATGTGTGTCAACCTCCTGGTTTTGAAGACTACAAGTATCCAAACAGGGTTTACAAGCTAGACAAGGCTCTCTATGGTCTCCATCAAGCCCCCAGAGCATGGTATGACACTCTGTCATCCTACCTTCTACAGAATGGATTCAAGAGAGGCACTCTGGACAAAACACTTTTCACTAAGTCTATCAAAGATGAGATTCTGCTTGACCAAATCTATGTTGATGACATTATCTTTGGCTCATCAAATGACTATCTGTGCAAAGAGTTTGAAGCTTTAATGCACAAAAAGTTTCAAATGAGTTCAATGGGAGAACTCACTTTCTTTCTGGGATTACAAGTCAAGCAGAAGCACACTGGACTCTTCATAAGCCAATCAAAGTATGTGAAAGACATACTGGACAAGTTTGGGTATCAAGACACCAAAGCTGCAAGCACTCCAATGGATCCTCACAAGTAGCTTCATACAGACAAAGATGACATAGATGTGGATATTCATTTATACAGATCTCTAATAGGATCACTTATGTATCTAACATCTTCCAGACCTGATATTATGTTTGCTGTCTGTGTGTGCGCTAGGTTTCAATGCTTCCCAAAGGAATCTCACTTGGTTGCTGTCAAGAGAATCTTTAGATACCTTAAAGGCCAACCACACTTAGGCCTATGGTATCCTAAAGATTCTCCCCTGGTACTAACTGCTTATTCTGACAGTGACTATGGTGGATGCAACATTGACAGAAAATCCACAACTGGTGGATGTCAATACTTAGGAGCAAGACTGGTCTCTTGGCAATGCAAAAAGCAGACAACTGTGTCCACATCATCCACTGAAGCAGAATATGTAGCAGCTGCAAGCTGCTGCTCCCAGGTAATGTGGATTCAAAATCAGCTATGAGACTATGGTATGAATTTCTTATCCACTCCTATTTATATTGACAATTCAAGTGCAACAGCATTGTGCAAAACCCAGTGAAATTCCCAAAAACCAAGCATATAGAAATCAGATTTCACTTTATAAAAGATTGTAATGAAAAGAAGTTAATCCAAGTTACCAAAATACATACTGATGATCAGTTAGCTGATCTATTTACAAAACCTTTTGATGTAGGAAGGTTCACTTTCCTAGTATCAAATATTGGTATGGTAAATATGGATTAATTTGTTTTCATTATTATCTACTTAGTATGCTTATTTAAGGGGGAGTCACTGTTTCATTAAAAGGATGCATAATTTTCAACTAACAGCTTGAGTATTATCTCAAGCTGCTAGTTCATTTTCTCGGACTGTTAGTTATTCACTTGATCTGTCAAAGTGTGCAGGGTATTTAGGTAATTTTAAAGTGTGTGTGCGCGGGACCCAACCTTTTCAAAACCTTTAATGGTCCCAGTTTCGTCCAGTTGTAACTACCAGTTACAAAATTCTCTTCCACGGCCTTTCTTTTCCCTCTGAACGATTCACACACACTTCTTTGCAAACCCTAAACCCTTCATTTGATCTTCAATGGAGTTTGTTAAGGAACACAACTACCTTCCCTACTCTCTAAAGCACTCAGACCTTCAACCGTTCCATAACATGATGGACTTTCTTCGTCACTCCCATATCCATCATGCACTCAATATAAACCCCACCATATACATATCGCATATCGAACAGTTCTGGAACCATGCCACTGTTCAATCCATCAATGGAATTCCTTCTATACTATCCAAAATTGATGGCAATCCCATCACCATTACTGAGGAATCCATTCGGCGTCATTTGCATCTTCAAGATGCCACAGGTATAACAGACCTAACCCTTGATGCTTTACATACTGGTCTTTATGATATAGGTTATAGGGGTCCTGTTGATTAATTTACTTTCCTGAAAGCCCATTTTTCTCCTAAATGGAAATATCTTGTACATATTATTTAGCAGTGCATGAGCCCCAAAAGAACTGGTTGGTCAGAATTTTCTTCTAACATTGCCACTGCCTTAGTGCTTTTCAACAGGCCAATAGTTCAATTTTTCAAACATGATTTTTCAGGGGATGTTAAGGCATCATTCCCTAAAGAGTGGGAAATTTTTTATGTATCCCAGATTTTTGGAAGAAATCATTGCACTCACTTGCACTACTTCTCATGTACATAAGAGGATACATGTTTCCTACAGGCACTCACTATCTTTTATAAAAGGACTTTTGAAACAAAGTGCCAATTTTTTGAGCGTTGATGTTCCATTGCCTTCTGCAATGATGAACATCATTCCAAGAAACAGAGGAGAGGGTCCTGAGCAGGCTCAGCCTATCATCACTGCTACACCCCAGGACCCCAACCCACTCCTCAGGATACACAAATTCCTTCTGATCCTTTTGAACAGCCACCACCCCCACTAAAATTTCTATATAAAAGGAAAAGAGGACCAGGAGCTCCTTCCTCCTCAGCCCTCAGACAAGAGCCATATATCCCTGTGCAGGAGGACACTTCTGCACAGAATATCCAAAGGGAACCAACTGAGGAAACTCCCATCCTCACTCAGGAGGTGAACATCTCTTCAGGGACTGTTCATATGGGTTCTGTGGCTGGCACTACTACTGTCCCTGCACAAGAGGCACAGGACAGTGCCAACATCCCTAAGACCACGCCCATGGCAACAGCAAGTGTGCAAACACAAGCTGGAAGTCCCCAGAACCAAGAACAGAGGGGCCCAGAGGTTTCTACTTCTGGTATTAATGTCCGTGATAGATCACAAGCACCACAGGTGTATTCTGATCTTGAGACTAGTCTGCAACTCATGCTTTTGACGGATCCCAAGCTGAAACCTGTTGTAGCTATGTTGGAATACCAAATGTCCATCATTGCTGCACAGGGTGCACAAATAATGGCCCTAAAGCAATCAGAAATGGCTCAAAATCAGAGGATGGATTATCTTCATAAGGGGTTTACCCTTTGTGGAAATAAGATCATTCAATTAGAGCGTTTGATTCAAACCCAAGGGGCAAAGGTTGTAGGTCCTCCTGACCAAACCAATGCTTCCAAAAAGGGGGAGAATCAGGAGGTTCCTGAATCAGTCCAAGCAGCTCCAACAACATCAGTCCAAGCAGCCTCAACAGTTCCACCTTCTAGGCTAGCAGTCCCAACAGCTTCTCAAGCTGTTAGCCTAGAAACTCAAGCTGCTGCCTCAAAAGCAACTGTAGTTGTTATAAGGGAAAGGGTTCAAGCTGCATCCAGTACAGTCCAAGCTACATCTTCTGCTGCAAAAGACAAAGGCAAGGGCATTCTTGTTGAGTCTCCAAAGCACAAATTTTCCTCCAAAGAAGCTCAGATTGCCTTTGATGCTGAAGTTGCCAAAAGGTTAGCAGAAGAACAGGATAAAGAATTAGATCAGCTGGCCCAGCCCCCAATGGATGATGATGAGACCTTAGGTGATTACCTAAAGGGGTTTGTGGGTAAACAAGGAGAAAAGAAGAGGAAGCTGCCAACAGGGCACTCCAAAGCTGAGCACAGAAGATTTTTAATCAATTTTGCCTTTGCAGCTGGTATTCCAAAGAAAATGGCTCAGTCCATGACTACTGAAAGGCTGCAAGAGATCCATGACAAAGAAATGGACAAAAGAAAGAAAAAAAAAGTCTCCCCAGAAGTCCAACCATCAAAAGAACCAGTTCAAACTGGTACAAGTCATATTCAAGCTGCTGCCAGTGCCCCTGCTCCTACTAATCAAGCTGTTGCTTCTATTCCTGCATCTGAGCCATCATCACAAGCAAAGCTGCATCAAGTTAAAAGGGTGTTATTTGAGCAACAACTGCAAAAAGCAATGGAGATAGAGAAGTTGATTGATCAGCATGATTTCACAAAGCCTCTGATCAACTACTGGTATGCCAAGTCACTGGACAACCGTGATTTAAGAGTTCAGTTTATAGTGAGAAGGGAGTCTGGACCAGAAGAAGAATATGATACATTTTGGCAGATGGTTCAGAAGTTGACCAGAGATGAGCTTATCAAAATGCATAATATTGGGTCCGTGACACAAGTTAGATCTGCTTTACCACAAGTGAAGCAAGTCATTAAAGATCTAAAATCAATTGTTGACCCTGAATCTGCAAGGAAAGAAATAGAGGATGCTGTGAAGAAGGGAAAGAAGGTCAAGCAAGTTGATCTGTTTGTCAAGTCAAGGACATACAGAATCAAATTCTCAGATGGATATGGTATATTCTTCAATCTTGAATTTTATGATTTACCAAAAGATATGCTACTTCAGATAAAATCTGTCAGGGTATCTTGTGATAGAGATGATATGAAGAAAGAATTTTTGAAGGCTGTAGATCAGAAACTTGCACAGTTATAAGTTTTTGAAAGCCTTGGTTTGTAAATAACAGTTTACTTATTCATTTCCATTTTTGTATAGAACTTAAAGTCTTGTGTAAAGAATTTAAGTTAGGGGGAGATTGTTGGGAAATAGTTTAAGTAGGTTCAAGCTGTTAGTTAGACTTCTCAAACTGTTAGTAGAGTTTATCTGTAAATCCAAAGTTCACGCTGCTAGTTGAAGAAACTCGAGCTGCCAGTGTAAAAGTTCAAGCTGCAAGAGTAAATCAACTCGAGCTGCTCTGTTCATGCTGTCAAGTGATTCAAGCTGCTCAACAGTTTCATAAACAGAAAGTGCTGATTTTCAGGAAAAGATATATACACGAAGATTCCAGCATATCTACTATCAGAGAAGTCATAGTTCGTCAAGGAAACATATCAAGAAGCAATATAAATACATAGAATAGGTCTTTCTATTGTATAGGAGTTTCTACATACTTGAGTCTATAATTGCTTTTGTTGATTAAGTTTTCATAAGCCTCTAAGGTTGTAAAACCCTAAGAACAGTCTGTGTTCTTCGTCTAATCAAACAGATTAGAGGTGATTGTAATCATTGAATTCAGCAATACAAGCTGTCTTGATTATTTATTGTGTTTATTTGCTATTTATTCTGAAAGCTTTTGTTAAAATAATTAAGTGTTATTCCGCAAACTTCTTAATTAAACTTTGATTCAAAGCAAGATTCTTGATTTCTACTCTGATAAATTCAAATCAGTTAGTCTTGGTTATTTAGTTTTAGATCCTGACAGGGTTCTAATCTGAAGTGATTTGAAGCCTTTGTTGCGGAAGCTCAGGTTTCAGTCTGATGTAACTGAAAGCCTTGTTAAACTTTCTAAATGAAGTCTATGGAATCCATATGCATGAAGTACGGGTTCTGCTCTGTTGTGAGTAGAAGCCTTATGAGTGAAAACCGGATTCTGCACTGATGTGTACAGTAACCATATCTTATGAAGACCTGGTTCTAGTCTGACTTGACTAAAACCCAATTCCAATGAAGACCGTGTTCTAGTATGATATGACTAAAAACCATTAACCTGTAAAATTAAGATGTCTTTGGTACCCAAACAGATTTGGATCCCCGCTTGTTAGCGCTCTTGGGTACCAATCTCAAAACGGGTTTAGGTAACCATTTCATTATAGGTTTAGGTACCCATCGCAGAATATATTTATTTTCTTCTTTCTCAAAATCAGGAAGCAGATTTCTTTTAGTATGATAAAATGAATATTTGTAAGGTCTACACACTACGGATCTATCTAGACGTGAGACCGTCAGCGAGTGCGGAATCCTCGTTAACGGGTTGACGAAAAAAACTCTCACTCGGAACACGGAGACTATCAATAAGCTGCACGAACGACGATGGACGTACCTACGAATTGATTCTCTCCGAAACAACACTAATAACTCTGATAAACTCGAAATCGCCTTTTGCTTAATCTCCCTCGAATTCTGCAAAAAGTCCCCTAATGATTCGAGTTAATCCCTAATTATAGAGGCTCATTCGAGTTTGTCATGGGCCAAACTCGAATCAGGCCCAAGGCCCATTCGAGTTTGTCCCCTTGACACTCTCGAATCTGCCTAAGGATGTACATTCGAATCTGCCTAAGTAACTCATTCGAATCTGACCTAGATTCGAATCCCAGTCCTTAGAGAATTCGAATTTACTCTTTCACATATTTAACTTAGTATTGAAACTTATGTTTTCAACTTATGCTTGAATTTATCTTTGAACTTTATGTTTGAACTTCTTGTAATACGTTACATCAAGTTCAAACATACAACCAATAACTCTCAAACATATATAAACATATATATCAAACACTCGTTAATTCTCAATACTTTGAATATTACTTAAACCAAAATACTAGATCGCTTAGACTGCTATCGTCACACAGGGTGTACCAACAGACTCCTCCTTGACGATAGCTTCTAACTATTTACATCTTGATTAAGTACTAGAGCTATATATACTACTACCTGCGTATATACTTGCATCTATACATACTCTGACTACTTTTTGGAACTTTCTGGCTTCAGATCTCCATCCTTCATGAAAGAAGATATGCTGACCATGAAGGTTCTTCAGATCGTCCTTTGACAGATTTATCAGATGCAGTGGATCATACACTCTCAAAATAACTTTGTCGTCTTGATCCTCCATGATAGCTTCAGCAGTTTCATTATCAATGTACCACCACTTCATGTTGCTCAAAATATCTTGAGGCATCTTCTTCATTGGCACCCTTCTTAAGCATTTAACAGGTTTGTCAACCATTTTCGCCCATGGTCGACCTGTATGAGGATCTATTCTTGAAGTATCCTCGACTCTTTTTCCAGACCTCGGTTGGAGTCATTCAAACCTTCCAGATCTCCCCTCTCGTCTAATTATCTTAGCGATCAGTTCAGCACAGGGATCATTTCCGATATTGATCAACTCTTTCCAGGCTAACTCCTTCACCTCTACCTTCGGCAATGTGTTGAATACTTTAAGCTTGCGCCTCAGGTACTGGAGACCATCTCTTCTCTTTTGAATAAAAAGCTGCAGTTCCCTGTCGAAGAACCAGCTAATAATACAATTACTTAACATTAATTATGCAATACTAAAATAATTCATTAAAGCAATGCATCCAAAAGTATTTATGAATTTACAAGAAAAGGGAAATACAAGAATACATTTCTGAATACTTTTATACAAACAAAAAATATATACATGGATATACCATGTAGTGGCCGGCCCCTAGGGGGTACTACATAGGTGTTGACTTTCATTTTTTTATTAATAAAACACCATACACAATCACCATCATCACATTTCACTCTTACACTCCACAAAGATTTACACTCAACCTTCAAATCCATCATCATTTCACCACCTTTTCTTCTCTATAAATAGCGACCTCATTCTTATTCATTTTCCGCACCTTCAAACACCAAAATATCTCTCTTCTTCTCCTCTCAAATCCGGCCCCAAGGCCTAGTGAAAAACCAAAATTTCAATTTTGGCGTTCTTGAAATATTTCAAAGTATTCCTTGTGCAACTCTTTTAAGATCAAGTCTTCTACTCATTTTCATTCTCCTAACACATCAAAGTAAGTAAATACTAGCTTATTTCATCTTATATTTATGTTTATATAAGTATTGCATAATATATATAATCACCAACAACAACAAGTTTCATAAAAACTCAAGTTTACAAAATTTCTAGTTTTGTTTTTAAGTTGTTTTCTTCAAATGTGTTTATGAATATATAAACACATCATAAAAGTGTTAATATTATGAAAACTAGTAATATATATGTGTTTTATAACTTTTATTCAAGTAGTCTTTGAATAAACAACAAGATTCACTAGTTATTTCAAGTTTATAAACTACGGATTTTCGGCAGAAAATTTATATAGACTTTGAAAAATCATAACTAATTCATAACTTAACGAAATGAGTTAATTCTTATCTCAAAAGTTAGATCTATGTCTTAGCTATAGATCTGAAAGTTTTCATAATTTATTTTGGAGTTTAAGACCTCCAGAAATTATTTGGGAAACCGAAAGTTTGACAGCTCAAAAATGGCCAACATAAGGTTTTCAACAAGCTTTTTCCCCAACCTAAACATCTCAAAAAATGGCCGTTCTTGATTTTAAAAATTCTTTGTATATAGTATTTTAATGTCCTAGAAAACCAAAGCCTAAAATGTTTTGGAGCTTGATCAAAAACAGCCTCAAAGTAAGCCGAAAAACCTTCGAAAAAGCTGGAAAATTATATATATATATATATATATATATATAAACTTGACGTTTTAAGTGAGTTTTATTTATAAAGTTGTAATGATGGGTGATTTAAGACATAACAATCTATAAATATATATATTATCATATATTAGAGATATTAAGTCCCTATTATCATTTAGGGCTCGATTAAACTCACCTGGTGCATCACCCATCAACTTACGCTAAATAGCATTTTACGCTCGTTTTTGCCATCGCACTCACGGTGAGTCCTCATAGCCCCTATTTTCACACTGTTATGTTTTGGGGTTGAAATACATGCTACGTTTTCATATGGACACGAAAACAACTTCATTTCTATTATGTATTACACATGTGGTTCTATCAGCCCTTATATCATGAACCGTTAATTGCATTTATTTGTAAGCACGAATATATTGTGGATAGATCTATTCGGAGTCATGTCCCCCATTCGGGTTAGTTCGGCTCGGATAACAGCGAGTGCATATATATCTAACAAAAGTCGTACAATTAGGACCTCGATATGGGTTTATTCTGTTTATCGTTTCGGAGGTTATGTTCCTTTTTGCTCTTTTTCGGGCTTCGGTATTACGTATGGGAATAATGCACAGGGCAAACTCATCTTTAATTAAGCTTAGGTTGCATGATGGTTTATATGTAATACATAACATGGAATTTATGATTTTTTAAAGGGTTAAGTGTTATTTTCACCATCCAACTTTTAGATTTTTTTCGATTTAGCCATTAAACTATTTTTTTGTCTCGATTTAACCACTAAACAACTTTTGGTATACATATTTAGCCACTAAACATTCTTTTTACAGATTTAGCCACTGAAAATTGTCCCGATTTGCCAACTAAACTATCATATTTTGTATCGATTTAGCCATTAGTTTTATTCACTTTTCCCAAAATAGAACATTAAACAAAGTTTAGCGGTTAAATCAGCACAAAAAATAGTTTAGTGGTTAAATAAGACAAATCTAAAAGTTGGATGATGAAAATGATACTTAACCCTTTTATAAATTCAAACTTAACTATTGTTGTCCATACAAGTCAGATTTACGTGTAAACCTATGAGCTCACCAACAATTTTTGTTGACGTATTTTAGCGTGTATTTTCAGGAAACTAAGGCAAGTGTGCCTTCAGACGTATTTTCTTTCACGCTTCCGCACCTAAGGAGTAGCATACATTTTCGAAACTACCGGAGATTTAGCTGCATTAATTTGAATACTTTAATTATGTACTTAAATCTCTGTATTGTGCGAACTTCTTTTCTTCCTATCAGACTATGTATAACCTTACTATATTTTAAAGTTTTATCGATGTATTTTGAAAAACGTCCATATAGTGGTCGTTCGTTATGATTATGGTTATGCTTCCGCGACGTCGGGCTTCGTTGCCAACCGGGGTTGATATTCACCAAATCATCAACCACAGATACATCTTTCAGAGTTTCAACATTGGATTTCTATCCGCAAACTACCTTCAACTTGCTGATATTTTCTGATCTTTCATTGGATTATATTTGACATTATTGACTTCTGTTGACCATAGTTGACTTCATTTTTGACTTGATTTCATTTTTGTTCATTTATATCATCAGGATGTTTTCAAGATAACTTGACAGCCAAAGATATACAAATTCGAGAACTTAAAGCTTGATCAGGTACTGATTCTTAAACTTAAAGAAGATTTATCTTCTACTGAAAATCAAATTAAAGTGTTGACTAAAGAAAAGTTTGAACTTTTCAAAAAATTAAAGTCTGTTAAATGTGAAATAAAAGTTTTGATTTCTGAAAAAGAAGAGCCTCATCATGCAATACCTGAATTATCAAAAGAACTTGAAGATTCTAAACAAGAGACTTTTCAGAATGCAAATCAACTAAAATATATTTTGTCTGAATGATCTGTTTTTTACAAGAAAGTTAAAGATCTTGAAGAAACACTTTCAAAGACAAATCATCCTGATCAAAGTTATGTTTCAAACAAATCTGAACAATTTTTTGCTGTTGAAAAGGAGTTTTCATTAACTAAAGAATTATTTGAGAAGGAAAGAAATGAGTTCTTACTTAATAAACAAGATTTCAAAGCAAAATCTGAAATGTTTGAATATGAGCGAAAGGTGATCTGAATTAAAGAACAATATTTTAAAACTGATATCCAATCATTTGATAATGACAGAATTCATATTTGGTGATTATCAAAGGATTAAAGATCAAATATTTCATCTTTCTAGACAATTGAATGTTTCCACTTCTTCACATGAATCATAGGTTAATGATTCTAATGTTGGTTTAGAACATAAAGTTGATCATTCTGATTTATCTTTCGAAAGTGAAAATAATATTGCTAAATCTCTTAAGTTTGATTTTTCTTCAGATCTTAAACTTAAATATCTTTTAAAGATAAACAAAGGCAAAGATAAAGTAGTGGAAAAACTTCCAGTCAAGATTTACCCTGGTGAATCTTTGAAATCAAAGTTTTCAAAAGTTTCTGCAAATACTAGTTATTCTTCATAGAAGAAATCTTCACAGAAAAATACCAAGTATAATCAGAAACATGCTAGCACCAGACAGGTATTTAGAAAGAAAAGTTTGTATAATTCTATTGATTCAGATTCGTTTTTCTTTCTTAAATCAAATATTCAATTTTATCATACTAAAAGAAATTTGCTTCCTGAGTTTGAGAAAGAAGAAAAGACATATATTCTGCAATGGGTACCTAAACCTGTAATGAAATGGTTACCTAAACCCGTATTGAAATGGATACCCAAGAGCGCTAACAAGCCTAGATCCAAATCTGTTTGGATACCAAAGACATCTTAATTTTTGCAGGTAATGGCTTTTAGTCAATTCAGACTAAAACCTGATCTTAACTCAATTGTTTTTAGTCAATTCGGACTAGAACCCGGTCTTCATTGGATATTGTTTCTGTACACATCTGGTGGGGTTGGTGCATAAGCCGAGTCAGCAGAAATAATGTTCAACATCTCAGCTCATGGGATATCACACAAAGAATGATTAGGATTTTCGAGATGAAATTCAAAATGAATTTGGGGAATGATGAGTTGGGAGATATCAGAATGAAATGTAAAATCTGATATAATATATGGAATGAATCAAATTTTGATGAAAGAATTAGCTCATGGGAGATTATTGGAGAATTAAGTATGAATGAATTGGAAGAATTAAGAATGCATGAGAGAATAACAAAGAGAATCTCAGAAGCAATGAGATTATGAAAATCAAAGAGATTAGAACAATTAATCTCAATGCTATCTGGAAATTAAGAGATTAGAACAATTAATCACAAAAATATTTCACTAAAAAATTGCACACAACTTAGTGAAAAAGATATCGTCGTCAGAGTTCGTCTGAAACTCCCCCAGGAAATAAGCACACAAAGTTACTCAATTCATAGAAAATAAATCGGGAGAAAAAAATAATAAAAATAAAACTCTCTCTTTGTCAATACAGCTGCAGAGATGAATTCAATGCAGGATTTTCAGAATGATTCATCTTTCAGAATCGGGTTTGTTGGGAAATAGTTTAAGTAGGTTCAAGCTGTTAGTTAGACTTCTCAAACTGTTAGTAGAGTTTATCTGTAAATCCAAAGTTCATGCTGCTGGTTGAAAAAACTCGAGCTGCCAGTGTAAAAGTTCAAGCTTCCAGAGTAAATCAACTCGAGCTGCTCTGTTCATGCTGTCAAGTGATTCAAGCTGCTCAACAGTTTCATAAACAGAAAGTGCTGATTTTCAGGAAAAGATATATACACGAAGATTCCAGCATATCTACTATCAGAGAAGTCATAGTTCTTCAAGGAAACATATCAAGAAGCAATATAAATACATAGAATAGGTCTTTCTATTGTATAGGAGTTTCTACATACTTGAGTCTATAATTGCTTTTGTTGATTAAGTTTTCATAAGCCTCTAAGGTTGTAAAACCCTAAGAACAATCTGTGTTCTTCGTCTAATCAAACAGATTAGAGGTGATTGTAATCATTGAATTCAGCAATACAAGCAGTCTTGATTATTTATTGTGTTTTTTTGCTATTTATTCTGAAAGCTTTTGTTAAAATAATTAAGTGTTATTCCGCAAACTTCTTAATTAAACTTTGATTCAAAGCAAGATTATTGATTTCTACTCTGATAAATTCAAATCAGTTAGTCTTGGTTATTTAGTTTTAGATCCTGACAGGGTTCTAATCTGAAGTGATTAGAAGCCTTTGTTGCGGAAGCTCAGGTTTCAGTCTGATGTAACTGAAAGCCTTGTTAAACTTTCTAAATGAAGTCTATGGAATCCATATGCATGAAGTACGGGTTCTGCTCTATTGTGAGTAGAAGCCTTATGAGTGAAAACCGGATTCTGCACTGATGTGTACAGTAACGATATCTTATGAAGACCTGGTTCTAGTCTGACTTGACTAAAACCCAATTCCAATGAAGACCGTGTTCTAGTATGATATGACTAAAAACCATTAACCTGTAAAATTAAGATGTCTTTGGTACCCAAACAGATTTGGATCCCCGCTTGTTAGCGCTCTTGGGTACCAATCTCAAAACGGGTTTAGGTAACCATTTCATTATAGGTTTAGGTACCCATCGCAGAATATATTTATTTTCTTCTTTCTCAAAATCAGGAAGCAGATTTCTTTTAGTATGATAAAATGAATATTTGTAAGGTCTACACACTACGGATCTATCTAGACGTGAGACCGTCAGCGAGTGCGGAATCCTCGTTAACGGGTTGACGGAAAAAACTCTCACTCGGAACACGGAGACTATCAATAAGCTGCACGAACGACGATGGACGTACCTACGAATTGATTCTCTCCGAAACAACACTAATAACTCTGATAAACTCGAAATCGCCTTTTACTTAATCTCCCTCGAATTCTGCAAAAAGTCCCTTGATGATTCGAGTTAATCCCTAATTATAGAGGCTCATTCGAGTTTGTCATGGGCCAAACTCGAATCAGGCCCAAGGCCCATTCGAGTTCGTCTCCTTGACACTCTCGAATCTGCCTAAGGATGTACATTCGAATCTGCCTAAGTAACTCATTCGAATCTGACCTAGATTCGAATCCCAGTCCTTAGAGAATTCGAATATACTCTTTCACATATTTAACTTAGTATTGAAACTTATGTTTTCAACTTATGCTTGAATTTATCTTTGAACTTTATGTTTGAACTTCTTGTAATACGTTACATCAAGTTCAAACATACAACCAATAACTCTCAAACATATATAAACATATATATCAAACACTCGTTAATTCTCAATACTTTGAATATTACTTAAACCAAAATGCTAGATCGCTTAGACTGCTATCGTCACACAGGGTGTACTAACAGACTCCTCCTTGACGATAGCTTCTAACTATTTACATATTGATTAAGTACTAGAGCTAGATATACTACTACCTGCGTATATACTTGCATCTATACATACTCTGACTACTTTTTGGAACTTTCTGGCTTCAGATCTCCATCCTTCATGAAAGAAGATATGCTGACCATGAAGGTTCTTCAGATCATCCTTTGACAGATTTATCAGATGCAGTGGATCATACACTATCAAAATAACTTTGTCGTCCTGATCCTCCATGATAGCTTCAGCAGTTTCATTATCAATGTACCACCACTTCATGTTGCTCAAAATATCTTGAGGCATCTTCTTCATTGGCACCCTTCTTAAGCATTTAACAGGTTTGTAAACCATTTTCGCCCATGGTCGACCTGTATGAGGATCTATTCTTGAAGTATCCTCGACTCTTTTTCCAGACCTCGGTTGGAGTCTTTCAAACCTTCCAGATCTCCCCTCTCATCTAATTATCTTAGCGATCAGTTCAGCACAGGGATCATTTCCGATATTGATCAACTCTTTCCAGGCTAACTCCTTCACCTCTACCTTCGGCAATGTGTTGAATACTTTAAGCTTGCGCCTCAGGTACTGGAGACCATCTCTTCTCTTTAGAATAAAAAGATGCAGTTCCCTGTCGAAGAACCAGCTAATAATACCTCCTGAGAAGTTTCCTGCACCTGGAATCCTCATATTCTTCTTTATACTCGGCTCAGTTTTCTTCTCTTCCTTGCGGAACCATAGATTTAACAATTCGGCTCTGCTAGGCTCTCTTTCAGCCTCCTCCAGTTCTGAATCATCTACTGAAGCCAATTTGACTTCATCAATATCTATTACATGTTGATCACTATGCTCATATTGTTCTGTGACAGGATGTGATTGAATGATTACTTCATTTACATTGTCGTCTTCATCTATCACAACCTCATCATCAGACTTCCAATCAGCAATATCATCTTGAACAAACTCTCCTTCTTCTAGATCTTCTATATCATCTTCAAAATCGAATTCAAGGTCTAGAGGAGCTTCATCAATGTCCATCAATGCTACTATTATCTCCCGTACTTCAGATTCTGAAGCTTTTGAAGAACTGGCCTCTCCTCCTACAGCTCCCGATTGACCTGGCTCCCCCTGAGTTTCAGCATGCTGAGCAGCAGAAAAATCTACTGGCTCATCTCTTTGCGCACTGGGATCATTGCCGTCATTATCATCATCCCTGGGCAGCTCTATTTGATCTCGGCAGCCTGTCCCCCCCTGAGCCTTTAGATTTTTCATTAATTGCTCTATCAGGGAGCGCATCGATCTTATTTCGGCCGCTTGATCAGCTACAAAGGTTTTCAGCTCCAAGTTATCTCCCTGAACCTTATCCACAGTCTTCTTCAGCTCGGCATTCTCGATATCTAGATTGGCATTATGCTTTTGTATTTCACCGAGAGCCGTTGTCAACCCAAAGATTTGAATTTGCTGGAAGTCAACTCTGCTCTTCAGTTCCAAAAACCTTTGATTCTCTGCGAAGGTGGATGGAATGGATTGTATTGGGGTCGGAATGATTGGAGATGGAATGTACGGTTCAACGGGTGGTGGTGGTGGTGGTATGGTAGTTTGAGCGGATGGAGGCTGAGGAAATTCTGGCTGAGCAGCAGAAGCTGAGGTAGCTCCCTGCATAAAACGGTGTTGTTTAGCCCTTTGCCTTGTTATCAATGGAGCAACTTCTTCTTCCTCAAAATCAGAGTCATCAGACTCCCTTGACGCTCGTCGCCTTGTAGGTTCTTCAGTCACCACTAACCTCGATCCATATGTTCCTATCTGGACAGATGGTTCCTCGGTTACAGTCTCTTGAACTTCAACCTCAATCTCTTCCATATCTTCAGATTCTGTAGCTGACGTGGACTTGTCATCAGCTACTCGCTCAGGTTGATATTCATCAATTTGTCTAAGTACATCAATCTCTCCTTCTGGAGGTTCCAGCAGTTGATCAACAAGCTCAGCTGTTATCTCTTCATTAGCATTCGGCCCAGAAGCCCAGATTTCCTCCAATGTTTGTGTTATTGGATCAGAATCGGGTGGTGCACTTGAAGGCCCTGCCTCTTGTGGCTCTTGAGGTTGACTAGTCGAAGGCCTATCTGCCTGAATTTGACTTGCTGTAGGCCTCTGACGTCTTCTCTGCTGCTGAGGCCTTTGTTGTGGACGTTGTTGTTGTGGTTGTCGTTACTGAACTTCCACTTCACCTGCCCAATTGGCATCATCAGGGGCGACAAAGTGCCGGTCGATTACAGCCCCAAACAAAGGTCGCTCTACCGGGACCGCTAACCTTCCTCTATGAGAGGAGCAATCAGCAAAAATCCTCTTATCGATAACCGCTACGCTTTGAATGTCATTAAGCTGCGGCAAATTTGGCAAGAAGTGCCTGATGAGCATCATCACAAAGCGGGGGTAAAGTAACAATCTTTCTCGTTCCGGAGCAGTTATTTGATGAACAAACTCTGAGAAAAACATTTCTGAAAAACTGAACCGTCGATTATAAAGCAAAGCGATCATGCCAGATTGAATCTTGGACACTATGTAGTCAAATCCCGCTTTCTTCGCAGCAAAGCATACCATGAACACGTGTGCCAGATATCGCCATTGGCCAATGAGCCCACTCTTCATGTAGGATGCCTTAGTGATATCCAAACTATAACCCATCCTTACAAATGCAGCCTGCCTAACACTTAATGGAAAAACTGTAGGCCCATTTTCTTGCTCCTGAGTTCCCAGCTGCAGAACTTGGCGTAGCATATCAGCAGAAAATACCAACGGCTGTCCAGCTATCCTTGTCCTTAGATTTGTCGGAGTGACAGTGCAATCGACTTGCAAATGTTCATAAAATTGGCGCACATAAGGAATAACAATTTGGATATTGTGCGATTGTGCGAACGAGATCCTGGACTCTACTAGGAAATCCACCATCTGGCGGAAACCCTGTGCTTCAGGGATATTATGGTCAGGGGGAATGACCATATTATGCTTTGGAACAAACACTCTATCCGCCATGTCTGCACAATAAAGAAAATATTAGAATTATTAAAAATAAATAAACTTGTTTAAACTCAAATTTGTTTTATTTTGAACTTGTGTAAGTACAAAATCCAACACATATGAATTTCTACAAGCTCAAGTAAAGTTTATATTAAATAATTCAAATATATTGACAGACTCGAACAAACAGATTCGAAGTAACATATTTTCAAGTTTAAAGTACCATTCGAGTCTAATGACCAATTCGAGTTTACTGACAAACTCGAATCAAGCCATGAACAGACTCGAAGGAGTCGGCCATAACCATCACTAAAATCCATGACTTTAACCATTTTGGACTCAAAAAGTCACATCTATTAGTCCTACTAGGTTCTAATCAATGATATTAGTGGTTAATTTGAGTTTTTACCGGTTCAAAGTCTGTAATTTTGAAAAACAAACTTTCTACCTATAAAACTTCAAAATTCAGTGATTTTGGCTTAAATGGTGTATAAAACTACTTAAATCTTGTACAACACACTTGATTATACCTAGATCTATGAGTAGTATCGAACCCACACGGACAGAAACTCGACAAATAGTTGTTTTCTTGAAAGCGACAAACTCGAGGAAATAGATTCGAAATCGCTAGACAAACTCGAGGAAACAAATTCGAAAACAGATGAATTAATGACCATTACTTTTAACCTATTTATACCACCAACTTTCGAGTTTAGTGACAGATTCGAATCTACTGACAGATTCGAGCCCTTATATTTTCGAGTTTAACTTAAACTCGAATTCACCCCTGAAACTTTCAAAATTTCGAAAATTTTGAAATAAATTCAACTTTTTCAACTTTTTCAATCTTATTGTGTAACGGAATAAACTATGCCAAATCTTTTACCCTAAGCACAAGATCTTCACGCAATGTTTATTTTATTCAACTATGAATGCACCCTCAGTAATTTTTGACCTTTTTCCTAAGTAAAATAAAAATAAAAATAAAAATAAAAATAAAGATAAAAATAAAAAATAATAATAACTTAGAATTTTAAAATTTTGACCAAAAAATTAACTCAGACTTATACTACATTTATTAAAATTTACGACCTATGCTAAACACTTAACAAATTATTTTTGATGAGCATAGTCAAAGAAAGGTTCAATCACATAGTGGTGTCAGATACTCACTTTCAGTACTTAAACTTTCACACTTAGGAATTTTTGATTCCTTTGAATGTTTGGCGTGACATACCCATTTAGCCGATTGTCGGTATTTACCCCTTTAAACATGCTACATTTAGGAATTTCCCTTGGCATTTTTATTTATCATGAAATTATCTTACGTGACTCAGACATAGACATACTTTTATGATCAAGGCATACAGACAATGATTCTAACTTGTTGGTATTTGCAAACTTTCTTTAAAAGACAAACATCGAACACAGGTCTGTATTTTCATACAACAAAGTGTCTTAGTTTGACTTAAGGTTTATTTTTAAAGCTAGCAAGACAGCGGTGACAGGTCTGTACCGACGTACAACAAAGCGACTTATCTTGCTAACCCGAATCAAAACATAGGCAACAGGTCTGTACTTACGTACAACAGAGTTACATGTTTTTGACTCTCAATTTTGTATGATTTTTCTATTCTTTCCATTTTAAGATGTATTTGATGTTGCTATACATCCCCAGAAAGTTTCCATACCTCATTTAGACTCAAAGTTTGTATGTCTTGTACATAAAAATTAAGACCGATTGGTCATACATCTAAGTTAGGGACACGTTTGACATTTTCTTGAATATTTTGTTAGCCTTGGGACTCCCTATATGTATTATGCCTACCAACACATCAAACTAAAATAAAGTATAACACTTAGAATTTTAGGTGCATTATGTGTGAAAGCCTAAACACTTAGAGTTTGTAACGACTGTACTAATTTTCGTCACTTTGAACCTATGCATCTAAGACTTAACTCCTTTTCTGATATTCTTTTTTTTTTAAATTTTTATGGTTTTCTCTCTTTTTTCTTTTGTTTTTCATAAGAAATAGCAATAAAAGAAGATAACCTACTAACTTACTAAAAATAGAAACTATCCTAATTTAGAAAACTTACTATAAAAAGAAAGAAATACTACAACTATAAAAGGAAATAAACTTCTACTAAGGTGAAATTACTCTGGGTTGCGCATTCCATTTAGTTGAATCAAATATTCAAACCGTGACTTATCAAAGGCTTTGGTAAATAAATCAACATTATTATCGTCCGTTGCCACTTTTACCAATTTGATTAAGTTCTTTTCAGCACAATCACGAATAAAATGATGCCTTATGTCTATGTGCTTTGTTTTACTGTGTTTAACTGGATTATTTGTTATAGCGATTGTAGATCGGTTATCTATCCTAATAGGAGTTTGAGTGTAAGCCAAACCGTAATCCCGCAATTGTTTTTGTATCCACAGAACCTGTGAGCAGCAACTACCAGCAGCAACATACTCGGCCTCGCACGTTGACACGGCTACCGACGTCTGTTTCTTGCATTGCCAGGAAACCAGTCTCCCTCCTAGGAATTGACAACCTCCAGTTGTTGATTTGCGCATCAAGCTGCATCCTCCGTAGTCAGAATCCGTGAACGCCTCCAACTCTAGATCTCCCTCCGCGTGATACCAAAGTCCTAGCTTCGGTTTCGACTTGAGGTATCGTAGAATCCGCTTCACAGCTTTCATGTGCATCTCCTTCGGATTAGCTTGAAACCTAGCACAAATACACACAGCAAACATGATGTCAGGTCTTTAAGCAGTTAAATACATAAGTGATCCAATCATGGCCTGATATAACGTCGGATCCACATCGGTATCACTTTCAGTACTCGGTCCGATATTGTGATTCACTTGAATCGGCGTGCTGAAATGGGCAGTCAGTTTCATCCCTTCCATCCCGAAGTGTTCCAATATGTCATAGACATACTTCGTCTGATGGATAAACATACCTTCCTTCTTCTGGTCAACTTGTAAACCCAAAAAGAAATTTAACTCTCCCATTGCACTCATCTCGAATTTCGACTTCATCACCTTCTCGAAATCTTTGCACATTTGTTCGTCTGATGATCCAAAAATGATATCATCGATGTACACTTGTACCAAGATGAAGTGTTCTCCCTTTCTCTTAACGAACAGCGTACTATCTATCCTACCCCTTTCAAACCCGTTCTCTAATAAATGGTTGGATAAAGTCTCGTACCACGCCCTTGGTGCTTGATGCAATCCATATAGAGCCTTATCTAAACGATATACTCTATCTGGATATTTTGGATCTGTAAATCCGGGCGGCTGTTCTACATACACCAGCTCCTTCACTTTCCCATATAGGAAAGCACTCTTAACATCTAGTTGATATACCTTAAAGCTCTTGAAGGAAGCAAAAGCCAGAAACAACCTAATGGCTTCCAGCCTTGCTACTGGCGCAAACACCTCATTGTAATCGATTCCCTCCTCCTGGTTGAAACCCTTTACAACTAGCCTAGCCTTGTTGCGAGTGACTATACCCCGATCGTCTCTTTTGCACTTAAAAACCCATTTGGTTCCTATGGCAATTTCCCCTCGAGGTAATGGAACTAACTCCCACACTTCTAGTTTCCTAAACTGAGAGAGTTCTTCCTGCATCGCTTCAACCCAGGAGTTATCCTTTAGTGCCATTTTCACATTCTTCGGCTCTACTTGCGAAATAAAACAAGAATAGAGGCAGGTATGATAGGCCTCGGAGTCATTTATCATCGACAACAACATAGTGTTGTTATTTAAACTACTCCTAGTCCTCACACCCTCGTTAGGATTTCCTATGATGCTTTTTATAGGATGGTTCTTGTTGATCGTAGAGGTCTCTATCTCGTCAACTCTCAGATTATCTCCTAAGTTAGATCCTATTTCACCTAATGGGGGAACATCCTCAGATTCCACATTTTCCTCCTCGTGGACAATTTCCTCAGAGTTGGAATTTGTTGTCTGAGTCTGATTCTCAGTTGAAGGTGATTCTGGATCAGTGACTTCTGGAGATCCATCTTCAGTCAAAGTAGGCTCGGATGTGGATTGAAATGTAGTCCTCAGAAAGGTATGACCTTCGTCATTCAGATGCAACGTCGCCATGTCCTTTTCGATCGTACCTGCATTTTCATCCAAAGGAATGTTAAATGACTCAAATAATTTATCATAGTCAAATATCCATTCCGGACCTGTTTGGGGTTCATGTGTATAACTTGTGACTTCAATGTTATACACAATTTCTATTGTACCATTCGTTTTGTTAAAAACCCGTTTGTTTGGTGAGTTCGGCACATAACCTAGGAAGTATCCTTCGTCAGCCTTTTCACCAAACTTAGGTTGATGTTTTGTTCGCAGTAAAGTACATGGTACCCCAAACGGTTCGAAGCTAGTTAAATTAGGTGGCCGTTTATTCAAAATTTCATAACAGGTTTTGTTCAAAGATTTGACAGTTAGGACCCGGTTTAAAATATGACATGCGGTATTCACTGCCTCCCCCCAAAACATGGTAGGAAGCTTTGAATCCGAAAGCATATTCCTAGCCGCCTCAATCAATGTCATGTTCTTTCTTTCGGCCACCCCAATTTGTTGAGGCTCATACGGTGCACTAAATTGATGCACTATGCCCTTTGATAGGCAATATACACCAATTACAGTGTTTTTAAATTCTGTTCCATTATCACTACGTAGCCTTTTAACCCGTGTTCCATAGGAATTCTCCACTTGGTCTAAGAACCCGATGAGCTTGGAAGCCGTCTCGTCCTTTGTACCTAGAAAGAAAACCCAAGAAAATCGTGAGTAATCATCAGTGATAACTAAACAATACCAACTACCTTCTATACTTCTTTTGTTGATTGGTCCGAAGAGATCCATATGCAACAAATCGAATGTAGAGGTTATGGAGTTCTGAGTCTTGGACTTGTGTGCCTTCTTATGTTGTTTGCCCTTCTTGCATGGTAGACACTTGTCCTCGAACTAAAAACTCTTCATAGGCACACCTTGCACCAATCCATTTTTCGTTATATAGTTCATTTTTCTTAGGTGCAAATGTGCCATGCGTCTGTGCCACAACACTGATTCAGTCTCCGAAGCTTTTGACAGTAAGCAGATCGGACCCATCGAAGTTTCCGGCTTGTTCATATCGAGCATGTACAAGTCATTCTTCCTTGGTGCCCGCATCAATATCCATTCTTCAGGAATCTTTAACCCCGGTTTTAGCACTAACGCTTCAGTGTCAGTGAACAGCACTGAATTCTTCTTGTCACAGATTTGAGATACACTAATGAGATTGTTAACCAGTTTATCAACGTGATAAACTTGATCCAACTTGATCGTCCCATTAGTGACCACTCCAGTACCCGTGATGTTTCCTCCTTTATTTCCCGCGAATGATACAAATCCCCGAATCCCACCCTTGAAGTCTGTTCTTATGTGATTCTAATACTAGATTTAACCTGTCGTTAGAAGTAACACATAACACACATAATTCATGGAAAAGAGAGTAATTCAGACTAACCTTTGTGTGATCTGATTCGACGTTGGCCATTTGAGCGGCAAACTCCAGAAGTGTCTGATCATTCGACTTCTCCACCCACATCGGACTGCTGTCCCTTGTGGTCTGCTCTTCCCCTTCACATCCACTCTCGGTGACTTCAGCCATGAAGGCTCTAGCATTAGATTCCGGATGTGAGCTCCAGTCGTAGGTACCATCCAACTGTCTGTCTGATGTGACGTTTGATAATAGACCAGCTATGTTTGCTTGACTGGAAGATGAACTCGGAAGGTATCTCTGTTGAGACTGGTTCTGAAACTGTCCATGATGCTGATTCTGCCCTTGGTAAGTATCTACCTTCGGTCTCTGACATTCTCTGGCGAAGTGTCCCAGACCTTGACAATTGTAGCATTTGACCTTGGACTTATCAAAGCCAATCCCCTTATTATTCATATTCAGATTCCTCCCAGTCCGTTTGATGAATCTTTTAACCCGTTGGGTTACCATGGCCAGTTGCCATTTGAGATCCATCTCCTCAAGGTCGTCAGGGTCTACCTGATCATAGTCTCCATCCCAGAGTGCAGGATCGTTTCTTTTCCCTTGAACGCAGTTCCTATATGCGGCCACAAATGACGCAAGCAAGTTCAAATGTTCTTCGGCCGATTTAGCGCTCATGGGCATCTTAGAGTAGCCCTGAGATGTTGACGCATGTGTTGCCTGAGGTTGCTGTTCTTCCGATCTACCCAACCCTAAGAACGCTCTATTCAGTGTGTCATCAGTCTCCGCTGGTGACGACATTTCTCCGGTGAAAAACGCTGTAGCAGTCTTCATATCAGCTGTCGCTGAAGGTTTTGTTGATTTTCCAAAATACATGGCTGGATTTTGGACTTGTTCATAATCGGTTTCGGCCTTCAGTAGCTCAAAATGTTAAGCCCGCAGCGTTCCCACTACATCCTCCAATGACTGAGTATAGTACGTATCTTCATTAAGCTTAATCATAGCCACATACATCGCCCATTTGGCTGGTAAGGCATCAAGAAGCTTATTGTTGTTTTTTGTGTCATTATACTCGATGCCATGACTCTCAAGCTCTGTCAGCAGAAGATAAAAGCGGGTGATGGTGTCGTCCAGCTGTTCATCCTTCAAAGCCTTGAAAATAGCAAATTGTTGTTTCAACAACTCCATGCGCTTCCTCCGAACCCTCGGATTACCCTCACACCTCTTTTCCAGCGTCTCCCAAAGCTCCTTAGATGTCTTTTGATTGCGGAATGTGTGTAGTATATCCTGATGCAAAGCCATTCGAATAATCGAGAAAGCTCTGTTCTCGGCTTCATATAGTTTCTTATCATCCTCCTTCATCATTTGATATGATAAGACTCTTTGACGACCTTCAACTTCTGAGATAGGTGGAATATATCCTTCGTCGATACATATCCACATTCGCATGTCGTTGAAACGCACAAAATCTGCAAACCGATCTTTCCACCAATAATAGTCTTCAAGTTTCATCAGCTTAGGCGGAATATTAGCTTTCCCCACCTCATGATCCATCTCCAGAAACCTTTGTAAATTTGTCATTGTTTCAAAAGTAATTGAATTTTAACTTAATAAATTTAATTCGAAATTAATTTAAGTTAATTCTTTCGAATTTAGGTAGATTCGAATATAATTAAGTTTAAACCTATTTGGGATTAAATTCGATTAAGTTATGAAATTCAAATAAAGTCGAAATGGTGACAAACTCGAAGGTCTCAAACTCGAATGTCCAAGCAAACTCGAAATAGTCAAAGTCGAATCCCAGCAAACTCGAGACTCCTAGTCGACGTTAGCACAAACTCGAATCAAACTCGAACCCTTCTAAACTCGAAACACTCTTTACCAAACTCGAAAGGAGCGGATTTTGGTTACACTCGAGACTAAGAAAAACCCTAATTACTCCTAACGAAATCGAGCGCCGCAAACTCGAAAAACGGCTAATACTTCGATTTCTTAACGTTTTACAGATTAAATCAATATCTTTACAACGAAAAATACTGATTTCGATCAAAAACGTGAAAAACACGAAGTATTTCCCGTATCCCAATTTGATAAGCTCGATAAACACGAACACACGAAAACTTGAGAGAATAATCGTCCAAAAGTGTCAAGAAACCTAGGATGTATCTTTATGAACACGAAGAACACTAAGAACACCCCGTAGGCTCTGATACCACTTGTAAGGTCTACACACTACGGATCTATCTAGACGTGAGACCGTCAACGAGTGCACGAACGATAAGCTGCACGGAAACAACTCTCACTCGGAACACGGAGACTATCAATAAGCTGCACGAACGATGATGGACGTACCTACAAATTGATTCTCTCCGAAACAACACTAATAACTCTGATAAACTCGAAATCGCCTTTTGGTTAATCTCCCTCGAATTCTGCAAAAAGTCCCCTAATGATTCGAGTTAATCCCTAATTATAGAGGCTCATTCGAGTTTGTCAAGGGCCAATCTCGAATCAGGCCCAAGGCCCATTCGAGTTTGTCCGCTTGACACTCTCGAATCTGCCTATGGATGTACATTCGAATCTGCCTAAGTAACTCATTCGAATCTGACCTAGATTCGAATCCCAGTCCTTAGAGAATTCGAAGTTACTCTTTCACATATTTAACTTCGTATTGAAACATATGTTTTCAACTTATGCTTGAATTTATCTTTGAACTTCTTGTAATACGTTACATCAAGTTCAAACATACAATCAATAACTGTCAAACATATATAAACATATATATCAAACACTCGTTAATTCTCAATACTTTGAATATTACTTAAACCAAAATGCTAGATCGCTTAGACTGCTATCGTCACACAGGGTGTACCAACAGACTCCCCCTTGACAATATCTTCTAACTATTTACATCTTGATTAAGTACTAGAGCGATATATACTACTACCTGCGTACATACCTGCATCTATACATACTCTGACTACTTTTTGGAACTTTCTGGCTTCAGATCTCCATCCTTCATGAAAGAAGATATGCTTACCATGAAGCTTCTTCAGATCGTCCTTTGACAGATTTATCAGATGCAGTGGATCGTACACTCTCAAAATAACTTTGTCGTCTTGATCCTCCATGATAGCTTCAGCAGTTTCATTATCAATGTACCACCACTTCATGTTGCTCAAAATATCTTGAGGCATCTTCTTCATTGACACCCTTCTTAAGCATTTAACAGGTTTGTAAACCATTTTCGCCCATGGTCGACCTGTATGAGGATCTATTCTTGAAGTATCCTCGACTCTTTTTCCAGACCTCGGTTGGAGTCTTTCAAACCTTCCAGATCTCCCCTCTCGTCTAATTATCTTAGCGATCACTTCAGCATAGGGATCATTTCCGATATTGATCAACTCTTTCAAGGCTAACTCCTTCACCTCTACCTTCGGCAATGTGTTGAATACTTTAAGCTTGCGCCTCAGGTACTGGTGACCATCTCTTCTCTTTAGAATAAAAGTTGCAGTTCCCTGTCGAAGAACCAGCTAATAATACCTCCCGAGAAGTTTCCTGCACCTGGAATCCTCATATTCTTCTTTATTTTCGGCTCAGTTTTCTTCTCTTCCTTGCGGAACCATAGATTTAACAATTCGGCTCTGCTAGGCTCTCTTTCAGCCTCCTCCAGTTCTGAATCATCTACTGAAGCCAATATGACTTCATCAATATCTATTAAATGTTGATCACTATGCTCATATTGTTCTGTGACAGGCTGTGATTGAATGATTACTTCATTTACATTGTCGTCTTCATCTATCACAACCTCATCATCAGACTTCCAATCAGCAATATCATCTGGAACAAACTCTCCTTCTTCTAGATCTTCTATATCATCTTAAAAATCGAATTCAAGGTCTAGAGGAGACTATCAATAAGCTGCACGAACGACGATGGACGTACCTATAGATTCTCTCCGAAACAACACTAATAACTCTGATAAACTCGAAATCGCCTTTTGCTTAATCTCCCTCGAATTCAGCAAAAAGTCCCCTAATGATTCGAGTTAATCCCTAATTATAGAGGCTCATTCGAGTTTGTCATGGGCCAAACTCGAATCAGGCCCAAGGCCCATTCGAGTTTGTCCCCTTGACACTCTCGAATCTGCCTAAGGATGTACATTCGAATCTGCCTAAGTAACTCATTCGAATCTGACCTATATTCAAATCTTAGTCCTTAGAGAATTCGAATTTACTCTTTCACATATTTAACTTAGTATTGAAACTTATGTTTTCAACTTATGCTTGAATTTATCTTTGACTTTATGTTTGAACTTCTTGCAATACGTTACATCAAGTTCAAACATACAATCAATAACTGTCAAACATATATAAACATTTATATCAAACACTCGTTAATTCTCAATACTTTGAATATTACTTAAACCAAAGTGCTAGATCGCTTAGACTGCTATCGTCACACAGGGTGTACCAACAATATTTAAATTTATGAAAGAAACTTGAATCTGAACGAACAATATTTTGCAAACTTTTCTTTCTAAAAATCTGTCCGGTGCTGGCTTGTTTCGGATGATACTTGGTATTTTTCTTGGAAGTTTTCTTCTGAGAAGAATAACCAGTATTCGCAGAAACTTTTGAAAACTTTGATTTCGAAGATTCATCAGGTTAAATCTTGACCGGAAGTTTGTCAACTACTTTATCTTTGCATTTGTTTATCTTTAAAAGATATTTAAGTTGAAGATCTGAAGACAACTCAAACTTAGTAGTTTTAGCTAGATTTTTTTCACTTTCTAAAGATAAATCAAAATGATCAACTTTTATGTTTTAAACAAACCTTAAAATCCTTAACCTCTGATTTATTTGAAGAAGGGGAAGCATTAAATTGTTTCGAAACATGAAATACTTGATCTTCTAATCCTTTAAAAATGAACAAATATGAATTTATTTCATCTTTAAACAATTTAAGTTTCGCTTTGAAATGTTGTTCTTTAAGTAATAACTCATTTCTTTCCTTCTCAAATAATTCTTTAGTTAAAGAAAACTCCTTTTCAAGAGCAAAATACTATTCAGATTTGTTTGAAACATAACTTTGATCGAGATCATTTGTCTTCGAAAGTGTCTCTTCAAGATCTTTCACTTTGTTGTACAAACCAGATCGTTCAGACAAAAGATATTTTAGTTGATTTGCGTTCTGAAAATTCTCTCGTTTAGAATCTTCAAGTTCGTTTGATAATTCAGATATTCTCACTTTAAGAACATAATTCTCAGAAATCAATACTTTCTGTTTCTCTTCAAAATTTATAATTTCTTCTTTCAATCTTGTGACATCATTTAAAGCAAATGCTTTATATGTATTTAGCTGAACAAGAATATCATAATTATTTTTACGAATCTGTTCAGATTCGGTAAGTTTTACAATCAGCTTAGACTTTTCAGATGTTAACTTTGAAATGGAATTATGATCAGACATTTGATTTTCAAACAGTTTAAGTTTCTAAAACAACTTAGAATTCTCAGTTGTGTGATTCAACACTTGATCAAGTTCATTTGCCAGTTTAAGTTCCAAATAAACTACCTTATTCTTCTCGTCTTATAGTTTAACATCTGCTTGTTCAGCCAGCTTTGTCACATTCTTCCACTTTACTTCAAATTCCTTCAACTGTACAGTTACATCAACAGGCTCTTCAGTTGTAGCCATTAAGCACTGAGCAATATTCTTCGTGTTCTGTTCTTCAGGCTTGTGCTTCTTTAGTGATAAGTTTCTTCCAAACTTCCTTGTAAAAGCCTTTTGATGGGTGAGTAATTCCAGCTTCATCTCTTCGATATCTATGTCACAAAATTCAGTATTAGACTCCATCGAATTAGATTTGTAGAAATTGAAGGGAAATAAATTAAGCTCAGAAAATATCAACATGTTGAAGGTTGTTCGAGGATAGAAATCCAATGTTGAAGCTCTGAAAGATGTATCAGGGGTTGATGACTTGGTGAAAATCAGCTCCAAAGTGACTTTTGAATGTTGATTTTTCAGCTTTTCTACAGAAAAATGCTTGTAACTTTTTTTTTGAGTCGAATTAGGCCTCAAAAATTGCCTGAACCAACTTTGCTTGTTTTAGAAATCGAGATCTCCATTCAAGCTACGTTTTAGCGTATGGTAGGCATTGTAATGATGTTCCTGTCAAAAGTTATGGCCAATTGAAGTAACAAAAGTCATACAGTCAAAAGTTAGATATCCTGAATTGCAGATTTTGATCTCCAAGATTTTTATGGAATAATGAGTGATTGATTGAATTTCGAATGAAAGTGGAATAATGAGTGAATGAATGAAGTATAAATCTCATAGAAAGAATAGTAAATCTCGAAAAAAGAGATATAAATCTCGAAGGACTCTTTGTGAATCTCGAATGGAGTTATGCAAATCTTGATTGAATCTTTATCAAACTTGAGTGAAGTTTGATCAAACTCGGTGAATAAGAATCAAACTAGGGTGACTAAGGAATAAGCTCGGGTGACTAATGAACAAACTCGGATGAATACTTATCAAACTCGAAAAACAATTGATCAAACTCGATCAACAAGTAATCAAACTCGATCAACACTTGACAAAACTCGGTCAAAGTTTGATCAAACTTGATCAAAGCTTTTTAAAACTCGGGTAAAGCTTGACAAAACTCGAATGAAACTGCACTGATAGAATTACCCGAGAGATAATCATTTTTTAATAAATCCAAGTGCGGATTGAATATTGTTCAACAAAAATGCAAAAATTAAACTCAAATTACCAACGTAGGTGTGTTTTTCACACAGAATCACTTTTTGTAAATTAACTTTGGCTAATTTCTGATTAAATACCTAAAATTAGGAAAAAAAAAAAAAAAGAAAAACAGTAAGAACACACTTTTTCGAAAAATTCAAAAAAATCAAAATCAAATTTTATATGTTTGGAGTTACGATTTGAGACTTATCTCAATTGATTCGTCCTTTAAAACTCCAAACTTATTAAAAAACTCAGAATTAAACATCCACTGAATCAAAAACCCCATGAGATGTTTCAGATTTTAAGAACTTGCAATGAACATTGTTCGAGAAATTCAATTCAGATTCAAAAACCGCTCAAACTTTTGCCATATTTGTCTATGATACCCATTGTTATATCAAAATTTACAATCAAATATGAACAATATAATGAAACACAAATCAGATCAAAAGACGACCGAATGATTTCAATTGAGAATAGAAATGTTTACAAATGCAATGGCGATTTCTCTGTACTGGTCTTGAGTTTCTTGCACAGAATACAATGAAGTATTTGATCTGTACTTACAAAATTACACCTGCTGATGTCTTGAATTTTAAGACTTACAAGCCTTTAAAGCATGATGTACCAGCAGGTAATGCAAAGTTCAAGACGTACAAGTGTTTCTTTCATAATGTACAACTTGCTATTTCAGATTTTTAAAAATTTTGAAACCGGTGTTTCCTTGGAAATCAACGACATCATGAAAGCCTGCCCAAACTATTGCTCTTCCCTATGTTTCATTGAAACCCGTTTAGGCGTTTATATTCTCCCCTTCTACAGTAACGATCACTTTTACAAACCACCCAGCTCTGTATTTACCTCTACTCTCCACTGCCGCTCTCTACCTCATCCTTCTCTCCACACACCAGTCACCATCAACGACCACAACCACCGTCGTTTCTCCAACGTCGACGGGTTCTAGAATCATCTCCTTCATTCTGGTTCTCTCCAACGTCGTTTCTCCGGTCCCCTTTATAGATCAATAAGCAATGTGCCTATGTTGGTTACATCATCGAAGGTCGAAGTCAGAATTTCAGATCGAAGGTTGTCGTCTGTCAACTCCGACTCTAACATCTGTTTGTTACTTCCACCCTCTATGGTCGAATTAACTCTCAACCCACTCACTCTGTATTTGCTAGGTTTTCGATTATTTATTTATGCTTTTATACTTGGTTCATAGATTTTAGTTTTAGGTTTGGTTGTAATATGTTTTGTGTCGGAACACAACCTTCCCCAACTTTCGCAAAGAAGAAGACTTGTGGAGTCTGGTGTGTTGGATCTTTTTTTCTTTTACTTTTGTTTCTAAAACAAAAAAATTTATAATTGTAAGAAATATTATTTCTCTAATAGAAAAAAATCTCCTGTTATTATGCGACTATCTATGAAGATTTTATCAATGGTGACTTTGTAAGCATTTTTCGCAACCAAAGCTCCTGGTACCTCACCATGGTAGGGTCTTGGGAAGAATCATGCCATCAAAGTTGTCTGTTAGCCATTATTATATTGCCGAAATTGTCTTAGTTGATTCTATGTTTATATGATGATTTTGATTTGGCCTTTTTCTCATTTTCTGTTTTTGTTTAAATTTCCAGATATTCTTCACATATTTTCTTACTTGCCTAGAGATTTGAACTTTCTTGAGCATACAACCAACATTGGGTGGAAATAGTGGGTTCCCAGTTGATACTTAGATCTGTCATCTTGATATGTTACACATTAGATAGATCTTTTATCATTTACTAGATAAGATGTCTATTAATTTTATAAATTTTCTTACCTTCTAAGCTTGCAGGATTCAAAGGGCAAGACCAAGCATCATTGATCCCGACTTATACCATACAAAGAAATCTGGTGTATTTTGGGCAAAAGAGAAACGATCCATGCCTTCTTCATTCAAGTTGTTTATGGGTATGCGTGCTACGTATTACTTTTTCATGGATCTGTCCTAACAAAAAAGGTTGTATATGGCAGTATTTTACACACACTTTCACTCCCACAGATATACAATGTGTTTCTTAATAGTAAAAAGACAGAACACTCAGTCATGGGATTTTGTGGATGCATAATTTTCAGTTTTACTACTTAAAAGGTTGATGGTGCTGGTGAAATAGTGTTGTTGCTAAAAGATGATACATATGTTATTGGAGTCAGAAAAGCAACACTCTGTTGATCTAGAGAAATAATATGTTGAATCTAAAGAGTGTAATGAACAAAAACATAAGAAGTTGGATGATGCATAAAGTAAAGTCCAGCAATTACAGTAATCTCTAAGCAGGTTAGCAGACTCATCCCATGTTATTTCAACCTCACATGTCACAGTGAGTGTACTTTTAACATGTTTTTTTACATATGAATTCCAATGGAAATGCTATGTCCCAGAAGTTGAGTTGAACCTGAGATTCAAGTTGTCTTGGCTGTCATGTGAAAACAGAAATAACATATAATTCAGAATCATAACAGCAATAATATGCATTACAAGATTAGCCCAACAGCACTTAAGTAGATTGAAAGACAATGTAAAGATGTGTGGGTCAAGACCTAACCAACAGCCCTTTTATTTAAATTAAAGACAAAGAGATAGAAAAGAACAGGATGCTTGTTGATGTTTTCTCTTTGTTATTCACTCTCCACCCACTGCACTTGAGATTAAAATGTTTATTTTCTTTTTTAGTGACATACTCTGTTCATTAACATACAGAAGAACTTAAGTTTTACTTGTCCTTAATTTTTTAACTATCCTGATGTTATACATGGATTTTTAAAGCTGAAATTGTTCTTTGTACTACTTTGACTTGGATGGATTTTGGTTATAGTTTCTGATTTTTATGCATCTGTTTATTGGTTTTATTTTCCATCAGGGTTTTTTTGCTTTTTATTTGGAACATTCCCTGCATATAGGGTTGATGGTTCAAGTTCTGAAATGGTTTACCATTGGCTCTATTTAATCTGCTTTCAACTGCCATTATCGCTCTATATAAGATGCCTTTGATTATGGTGTTCTTCTACTCTGGTTTTTTCTAAACTTCATATGCTTCAGTTGGTCATCTCAAGTTTTTCTTTTATATCTTCTGGATCAATTCCTTCTACAATTCTTTGATTTTCTGCTTGAATTTCTTTTGCTATCGACCTCCTTCATGTGCAAAATATTTCATTATCATCAATAATAGAGAAGATGTTTTAAGGTTAGTTTCTTGTATTCCTATATCAATTTGTTGATCAAATGTTAACCAAAACCGTTCGCTGCCTTGTTCGGTAGAAGCATTGGTTCCATCATATTATCATTTGTTGAACCCCGCTCCCATTTTTACAACTAAATTCTTACATTGTTTGGTGTTCCATTATTATTCTTATTTCTCATATTACTACAAAATCAGGATTCGAAAGACAATGGTAGAATTCATTTGGGTTGCACTTGAATTTTCAGAGAATTTGGTAAATTTCTTGCTTTTTAGGTGTTAGCTTCTACATTTATACTTTTCTTGTTCTTGTCTTAATTCACTTGAATCATTTGTCTATTTCCAATATTTAGGCGTCTTTTAAATTTTCCGTTTAAAGCATTGGAAGTTTATAATGTACAAATGTTTGTATAAATGTAGGATATAAATTCAACCTTAATTTCAAAATTAAAGATTGAGCAGTTAAACAAATTCTTTATTGATTTGATAAATCACCATGCTGACTTTGAGATTTAGTGACCATTCTTGGCTTAAATTATGCGTCAGAGGTCAACTGCTAAAGGTAAATTGATACAAAATCGTTGAAGGAACTTTTTTTCTTAACTTCTAAATCTTTCTTAAAATTTTATACTATTAGTGGTTTATCAGCTTGTTGAAATTAATGGTGATCCAGTCATGTTAATTACTTAAACCATATAACATAGTTTGGTCATCCCATGTTTCATAGAATGGCCAATTGTTGAAAACGAGTCAAGAAAGTAAACCCTTGAGTTTTATGATATCTATGTTTTCCTTGTGCTAATATACATATTCATTTTCTGTATTGTACTGGTACATGTAGGTTCGCATTGAGGAAAGAAAGGAAACCCTCGAGTTTGCAAGCAAAGCTTAATGAATCACCAATTGTATTCAAGTTAACAGGGTATGCATTGTATCAACTATGTGCCACAAAATCTTTTCTTGCATCAAAAACAAAACGGAATTGCTACTAATGCTAGAAGGCTTGTAGCAACATAAAGTGAAATTGCCACCAAGTATATTTATTGATAATGTCCTTTTTCTCAGCATACCCATCGACAGGCGAGATTGGTGCATAGTCTACCTTGTGTAATCAAATCTGATGTAGTCTACCTTGTGTAATCGGAACCGTGGGTTCTTATCACAAGAACACATATATGATGCTATTACCTTCAATCGTTTATATATTTGATGAATTTTGTTGTTGATGTTTAATTTGCTGATTTCCAATTCCTTCATATATGCTTAATTTACATCACTGCATGATCCTTCCATTTATGGTTGTTAGCCTTTTGTTTTTATAATTTTGTAGATTCAATTTCTTCCAATAACAAATATTGTTCATTTTATATATTGTTCATTTTTCTATATGGTTCTGGTTTCATACTATTATCTGAATGGAGGGATTTTGTAATTTTTTGGGAACAATGTTTGAGTGGTGATGAGGTGCAAGTGATTGAATTATGCGTCTATTTGGTTTTTAGTAAGAAGTTTACTTCCATGTATGAGGTACATCGGTTTTGCAGGAATATATTTGTGGGCACTGATTTGCTTTATGTTTATGCCAAGTGCAGTCTTCTGAATGATGCAATCTGTATCCTTGAGTTTATGCCTGAAAGGAGTGCTGTGACGTTGTGTTTGATGGTAGCATGGTATCTGAAAAATTAACTTTATGAGGAAGCTTTGTTGGTATTTAAAACAGTACAGATTTCTGGTTGAATTTAACCAGGTTTCTTACGTTTCTGTGTTGACTGCATGTGGCCATATGGGGTTGGTCAAAGAGGGGAAGAAATACTTTGACATTATGGTAAAAGAACATAGCTTATCACCTAACATTTTCCACTATTCTTGCATTGTTGATGGTAAAAGAACTTGCCACTATTTAAAATAAATAGTATATGCATAGATGTAAATCATGTAATAATCCTATTTAGCTCATGGACAATTTATCCTAATAATCAGCAAACACTTATTGTGTGTAGGCTAACGCTGCATCTGGGATGGTTGTCCATGATGATTGCAAGCTGAAATTTTTGGAGTCGAAGGCAAAAAGAACCTACCTTTATATAATCCTTAAGATTGAAGAGAGTTTAAAGGAAGTCATTGTTGAAAAGCTTGGGGAACCTACTTAAAGCCATGATGATCTTGCTACAAGCCTATCTGCTAATGAGCATCCATATGTTGTTTTTAAGCTTTGTGACGGAAGAGAACTGCCAGAAGAGCAGGATCTTTTTCATTGACTGGTAGTCTATAGGATATTGAAATTAAACTTGTACTTTTTTTCACTCTTATCTCTTTGTTCAACTTAGAAACATCATTATCTGAATAACTTTTATTGTTTTATCGAATTGAAAAGGTCAATTGATACGACGAAAGTGAGGAGCAAAATATCTATGCCCGCTCAAGGATCGATTCAAGAGGCAACTTCATAGAGTTCTGGTAGAGCTTCAAGCAGTTGACCCTACCGAGATGGATCTACTTTTGAATTCTTGAGAATTGCATATCAATTTATGATCAATTGTTTGAATGAAATTGGGGATTTCTTCCACAATTGGAGAACTGCATATCAAGCAGTTGACCCTACCGAGATGGATCTACTTTTGAATCCTTGAGAATTGCATATCAATTTATGACCAATTGTTTGAACGAAATTGGGGATTTCTTCCACAATTGGAGGAATCCTTTTATTGCAAATTGTTAAGCTCAATATGTAGGCTGAAAGCCTGAAACCATTAAAACAGATAGCGAAAAAAATCTGAAAATCCAAGCAAGATTTTTAGTCTGTTGCAGTTTCCATCTCTGAAAACCGAGACATGTTGGCCCAGTCCAACAAAAAATGGAAATCCTGACCCAAATTGTATCATAATGCTTTAATTCATTCCCATAAAGCATAGAATTCTTAACGTTGAGATTATGGAAGTCACATAATAGGGCACACTGACAGTAGATAATATATATGTAATATTTTGCGTGTGTACGTGTAGAATATTAGTTTGGTTTTTGGTTGACTTATTTTAAAAACCGCTAAAACTGAAAAACTATAACCATAGGTTTTGGGATGCGTTTCGGGTCATTCTTTTACACGTTCTCCTAAATATATGTCAAAGGATGTTACTAGAATTTCCAATTTTGTGAATATTTCCAGTAAGGAGTATCACTTCATAAAGAAATAAGCTTTAAATTTAAGGAAAAAACATGGTTTGAAGTTAAAATTTTGAAACCATAACCGTCGTTGTGTTTGTTAGTTCACAACAGAAGGTTTTGTATTTATGTTCTTTATAGAATAATGTATTCAAAGTGCATGTTTTTCTCCTTTGTGTCATTTAAAAAATATATTTCTATTAAATGAATAAGTCATCAAAAATAAAATATTTGTTGCCGCCGCTTTGCGCGGGTACTGTACTATATATATATAAAACAAAGTGATCATATTGTTGAATCGAATTCCTCTCATCATGTGGTTTTGCTAAAGGGAGCACATATAACGGTTAATAATTTATAAATATTATAATTTACATTGATGCCGATTAGATTTTTGTAAGTTATTTATAATTACTAGCATACATAAATACGAAAGTCGTTATAATATTAATGTTTTTCTGTTTTATTTTTAGTCAATGATCTTAAATGAGTTTTAAATATCCTAAACATATTTGACCATCTTTACAAATTTTGTCAAATCTATAAACTTATTTCATCAATTATTTATTTTCCTTATTATAATTATTAATGTGATTTTTTGATGTTACAATATATAACATCATCATCGTAATCAACTTTGTAATTCTCATGAATGTATGATTTGTGCTAATTACTTAATTTTGTTTGCTCTGAAGGTGGTAAGATAAAATAGAAACGACAGGTTGCGGATAAAACATTTGAGTTTATTCAACCACAAGAATTAAATATCTCGGAAACGTAGATTACGAAGTTACGAGATCAAATAATCGTCCAAAAAGCCTCAAAAAAGTTCAACTCAATACAACTAAAATTTATATAGATCAATCCTTATATAAATGAATAATGTATGGGTTGTTCACCAAACAAAATAACAAAACATAATTCATAGAAAAAAACAAAATATTTTTTTAAAAAAGTTATCAATAATAACAACAACTTTTCATTATTATCATTTATAGCAATGGTGACCTGGTAAATGGGTCCTCAGGTCAACAATTGTTATTATTGAAAAGTTGTTGCTATAATTGATAACATTTAAAACCTAATAATAAAACCCATTATACTAAAAAAACACAAAACCAATCGCTCCTACCAACTATCACACCTCCCGTCCTTTAATTAGTTTGTGCCTATACTATAAAAAAATCGAAAGGACAAGTGGAACAAGAGATACATCCAAATCATTTATCCATTTCATTAAATAAAAGAACAGTCAGCAGCCCAACAACTACCCAACCCAAACAACTTTAATTAACTTAGGCTCAACCTTCATTTAGTAAATAACCACCCCAAGACCACTTACATTGTCTGCATAATCCTTCTGCTTGCTTCTAGGAAAAACCGAGAGAAAACAGAGATAGAGGCGTGCCACCGACAGAGGGGAAGAGAAGGTGGCCCGACCGCTGATGTTTTTCTTCATGTTGTGATTCACCTATAACTTGATTTCACACCGACTGTTAGACACCTCTCTAGAATGGGGTACATGTAATACCAGGGCCCTAATAGTCGACATTTGAAAATTTTTGAAGCTTTATCAAAAGGCCCGTCATATCCTTGATGATGGATCTCGTGATAGATTTTTTCTTCGGGAAGCTCTTCATCATTTTCTTCTTTACCAGGAAAATCTCTGGGGAGAGGAAGGTGTAGGATGCGTCTGAATTTTTGGAAAGTTATTTCCACAGTAGTCATCGATGTCTCCAGCTATGTGTGTATTTTCTGGATTTGGTTGGTAGGTGAGAGTGTTCCAGAACTGCTGGACGTATATTTGAGATGGTCGAGGCTTTGGACGGCTAGATAAAGTGAAAGAGACTTTGTGGCCCAAAAGGATTTCTTTGACAACCCTGTTAGATATTCTGAGATCAGGGTCTTCCTTGGTTTTGTTTAGAAAAGCTGGGTCAGGTAGGACATTGTTGTGTTTGATCTCGACCCAGAGTTGTTTCATAAAAATCTATTCGGAGGAATGATGAGGATCAGAGTGTCGAGTGCTGGATTATGGTACGTTTTCAGTTGAATTTGATTGTGAGGCCATTGTACCTGTCAGAGGATTGAAAGTTATATATATATATATATATATATATATATATATATATATATATATATATATATATATATATATATATATATATATATATATATATATATATATATATATATATATATATATATATATAGGGTTAGGTTCGACGGGGCACCTGTGTGCATCGTGCAACTTAGGAACATATATACAACATTAGATCTTGAAAATGAATGACTAAAATTACAATGACAAAAGTGTAATAAAGATGAACTTTGTGTATGCATCATGATGCACGGTTCACATATTAGATGTGCATAAGGGTATTTTGGGGGAAAAATAATATATCAAGTCAACTCAAAATTAAATTAATATTGATTGAATATTTAATTCAACAATCAAGTATTAAATGCTAATAAATTTATAAAATACACTTCTAAAATTAAAAAATTTCAATTGAACAAAAATTCAACATGATGCTCCATCATCTTCATTGACTGTGCATCTTCGTATTCATCTTTCCTAGGTTATGCATCATCGTGTTCACATGGGGCACCATGTTATGCATCATCGTGTTCATACTGTGCATCTTCGTATTCATCTTTCCCAAGTTATGCATCATCGTGTTCATCGTCATGCATATCTGGAATTTAAACGTGTTCATCACCGTCTTCAACATGTTCATCATCATCTTGATGCACCGCTAACGGTGCATCATATTTGAATCAAAAACATCAACAATTATCCTTAGAGAGAGAGAGAGAGAGGAAAATGTGGAAGAAAATAGGGAAAGTGGTTAATGATATTATTTAGTTTCCTAGTTTCTAACTAATATATTAATTAAAAGTTCAATTAATTTTTTAAAATAGTTAGTATTCCCGTATTACCCTTATTGCATCCTTAGTATATAGGTTATGCATTTTTGGTTCCCACTGGTTCCCAATGCATCATGGTGCCCCATAGAACCTCAATCTATACATATACATATATATATATATATATATATATATATATATATATATATACATATACAAATTAAGATCCGACTTATTCAAAGATGTTATATGTATTAGGCGTTAGGTAGAATGAATCTAATTTGTTAAAGGGCTTCTACTGATAAATTCTCAGCTAGAAAATTAATCTGTAGAACCAAAGTCATCAAGACCAGTCCCAACTCAGATTTATTCAAGTAAAACATCCTTTAGACATGAATTAAAACCTTTTAATAAGTGAACCTTCAAGCGAGCTCACTAGATTCTAAAAAAATTTTAAGTCGTAACTCTCGGGTATGATATCATCCGAGAGTTGTTACTCTCGGATGAAGCTTCAACCGAGAGCACCCTTGAAAACTTTAAGTGCAATGACAAGTCTGAGAATCAACTCGTGGACATAGGTTCACCCGAGAGTTGTAAGTCTCGGGTAAACCTTTGATCGAAAATTTACTTAGTAATTTTCAAGAGTTTGGGCAAAAGATGACAACTCTCGTTAATGACTTACCCGAGAGTTGTAACTCTCGGGTATAACATTATACAAATGTTATACTTTAAAAATATTTCAAAATATAGCCTAATAATGTAACTTTCAAGTGAAGTGTTAACCGAGAGTTGTTACTCTCGATTAAGGCTTTTATCGCAAGTTACACTTAAAAAAATTTCTGTCCATAGATTTTACGGGTTGTACTCGAGGGTTGTAACTCTCGATTACAACTAGATGCCTTTTAACACTTAGAAAATTTGGCCCTTTATGAAAGATACCCTCTTTACTCGAGAGTTGTAATTCTCAGGTAAAGAATTAAACACTTAGAGAATTTTAGATATTTTTCTCAAACCACAATGCACTTCGAACTTTGTGCATTTTGGATCAAAAAGTGAATAATTGAAAAACTGTTGGTTTCTTCTTATCAAAGAAACTCAAATTTCAGATTGTTTCAATGCCATTTCAAATACATTTTAAGCATAAAATCTTGTGGGAAGTTACATATTCATGTATATAAACACAATTAGAACTCACTTTTGTGCGTGAAAATGTTTTAAAGCTTCAATGGAGATCGATTGATGATGAAACAGTGAAGAGAATGTGGGTTTTGTGAGGGTTTTTGTGTGAAGATGATGATGTATAGACATAAAAGAAGTGGTGGGATTTTGGGGTTTATATACTAATTTGAAAACCATTTACCCAACCCGGTAGGGGGAACCCGACCCCACCCCTTAAAAAAATTCGCAGAAAAGAATCAACAAGAAATAGATAAAAATAAAATAAAATAAATAAAAAATAAAAATCTTCTTGGGTTTTTATTTTATATATAAAAAATAAATAAAATCTTTTTTTTTTTAACTTATAAAAAAATTTAAATAAAATTAAACACAAAAAACTAAACACACTAAATTAAAACTAAACACACTTTATAGAATGAAACACACTAGAAAAATACATTTTCTCCCCCTCCGAGTATGCATATATGAAGATGAGAAACACTCGGGAACGTGGAATAATAAATGAAAATAGATAACTTACCGTGAAGTGTCCCAGGAAACAAGTAACAGAAAAAGAAATGCACATAGACAAGAATTAATAAACACACTACACAAATTACTAGATAATGTAACATTTAAGAAAATAAAAAAACTGCCTTAAGCGAAAGCAGATAAACATTGCAGACATGTTGTATTAAAAACTAATTTATGTTGATAAATTCAGCATGCCAAACTTGTTCACTAGAAATATAAATCGTTTTTCATCTAAAGGTTTTGTGAACAAGTCGGCAATATGATTTTTTGTGTTTACAAAGTGTAATTCTATGGTACCTTCTTCAACATGATCTTTTATAAAATGATATCGTATATCTACGTGTTTAGCAAGACTGTGTTGTATAGGGTTACCAGTGATAGCTATTGCACTCATAGAGTTGCAGTAGATTGGAATTCTGTTCATTTGAAACCATAGTCTTGGAGTTGAGTGCGCATCCAAAGGAGTTGCGAGCAGTAGCTTGCGGCGGCAAAGTATCCGACTTTTGCAGTGGACCAAGAAACGTTGTACTATTTCTTTGATGCCCAACTTACTGATTTGTCTCTGAAAAAATGGATATGACCTTATTTGCTTTTCCTGTCATGTTTGCAACTAGAATGATTTGCATGTGAGTAGGAAGTTAGTTCAAAACTGGTTCCTTCGGATACCAGAGACCAAGATTAGGCATTCCTTTTAAGTATCTGAATATACGTTTAACATAAGCCAGGTGTGACTCTTTAGGATCAGCTTGAAAATGAGCACACAGACATGTAGTGAACATGATATTCATTCTACTTGTAGTTAAATAGAGCAAGAAACCAATCATTCCTCGATAAGCTGTAATGTCAGTGGGTTTGCTCATTGAATCGGCATTCGGCTTCGAAGAAATTGACATGGGAGTTTTCATAGATGAGCAGATTTCCATCTTAAATCTCTATAGGAGATCGTGGATGTAGTTGGACTGATTTATTAGAATCTCATTAGGAAATTGTTTGACTTGTAATCCGAGGAAAAAGTTTATTTCCCCCCATCATAGTTATCTTGAACCTCGATTCCATGAGTTTTGAAAATTCTTCACAAAGTGAAGGATTTGTAGAACCAAATATAATGTCATCTATATAGATTTGTACGAGATAGAATATCATTACCTTTATGCCTAATGAACGGAGTTGTATCGACCGTACCTTTGGAGAAGACGGAATGAAGTAGAAATTTAGTTAGACTATTGTACCAGGCTCGAGTTGCTTGTTTTAAACCGTATAGGGCTTTGTCGAGATCATAGACATATGAAGGTCTAGACTCATCGACAAATCCCTCTGGTTGGTCCACGTACACCTTCACTTTTAGGACTTGAGAAATGCAGTCTTCACGTCCATTTGGTAGAAGGTGAAATCCATGTGAGCCGTGTATGCCAGAAAGATGCGGATGGCTTCGAGTCTGGCTACAAGGGCAAACGTGTCGTCATATTCGATGCCTTCATGTTCGTGGTATCCCTTAGCAATGAGTTTTGCTTTTGTTGCGGATGAGAACTCCGTTCTCGTCTCGTTTATTCTTGAAGATCCATCTGGTGCCGATGATGGACATTTCCTTTGGTCGTGGAACTAACCTCTATACTCTTAGATGCTCGAACTTATGTAACTCATCATGCATGGCATTCAACCATTCTGGATCTCGTAAGGCGTCAGCTGTTGATGTTGGTTCGGTCTTACTTAAGAATGCAACGTACATGCATTCTGAGTTTGTGGCACGTCTGGTTCGAACCAAAACGAAGTTATCCCCAATTATTTGAGTTTCAGGATGGGATAGAGTCCATATTCGCATGAGCGAAACGAGTTCATATACTGATTGTGGTGACTCGGTGGTTATGATGAGGAACCTTAAGTCGGTGCAGTAGGCGTGTTTTCCAGAATTGCTTTTGGAGTCGTGTTCAAGATAGTAACACCGATTGGAGTCTTGGGAGAGGTTGGTGTGTTTTCAGCTGATGTAGGATCAATTGGATTCGTATGGTCTGATCCTTGGCTGACTTTTTGTTAATCTGCATCAGATGTAGAAATAGAATTAGACTTAGGAATAACATATAAAAATTCAAAAAGAATGTCTAAGCCCTCTTGTTCTGTTGAGGTGGTATTTGTTGATGTAGATTGTGTCTAAATTGGTTCAGACGAACGTGTAGGAATTGGTTCTGAACAGAGTTGTTCAAAGCGTTTTCGGACTCAGCTAAAACATTGAATGTGATGTTCACAATCTCATTAACTGTCTTGGTTCCTTCGTTGTACACCCGACACAAAGCAGAGTTCTTGTGTTGGTACACCCTGTGCGACGATAGCAGTCTAGATATGTAATAGATAGTCATATGTAATAGATAGGGCTTTATTAAAACAAGTCATGTGTGTTTGATTGTGTACTATGTTTACATTTTCATGTTAACTTCATGATTGTGAAGATAAGTTCTTGAGATAATGAACTTGTGAGAATAAGTTTTTAATGGCATAGGACATGAACTTAAGTCACACAGTACGAACTTAGCTTGCCTAAGTTCGTATGTTCTTGGGCTTGAACTTGTAAGTTCGTGGGCTTGGGCCTTGAACGATCTTATGGGTTATATTATGAACTTATTCAGTTATTTTCAAGGACTTTTGGTGAAATCCGTTTTTAGTGTTCGTGAAAGCTAGCTGACGAACTTGAGAGTGATTTCAGAGAGTTTCAGCAGCAAAACATCGTGTGGGGTCGGTAACCTATTGGCTAGCATCGTGTTCGGCTCTGTGTTCCACGCGTGATCGATCCGTTAAGCGTCTAACGAAGATTCCGCACTCGTTGGACGTCGTCGTGCCTTGATCCGATCGGTAGACGTGGTGACCTTACATGTGGTATCAGAGCCTATCTTGAATGTTCTTCGTGTTCGTCACATTTTATTGACAATTAATAGGGTTTCTTGGCGTTTCTTACGGATAAATCACGTGTTTTTCGAAGTTTTCAGTGATTTTCGAGCAAATTTCTTGGCGAATATTCATCTTAGTTCAAATTTTCATTTGAAATCATTGTTTTTAACCTTAAAACCATTAATTTAATATGAAATTTTGAAAAATTCGAATTTTTGGCCGTTTCACGAACTTGCGGCACTCGAACATAGAGGTGTTTTTAGGGTTCCTCGAACTTAATAGACGCTCCTCCACGAACTTGTCAGAATCTCGAATTTGTCAGGGTTCGAACTTGATCTAGGGTTTCTCGAATTTAACTGTTTCGAACTTGGCAGGCTTCGAACTTTATCCTTCTCGAACTTAACCATCCACGAACTTGATTTAGGGTTTCACGAATTTGAGTCCTTCGAACTTAGTTGATCTCCAACTTAACCTTAAGACGAATTTAATTTAGAAAACAAATTTTAAACTTAAATTTATATGACCTTAATTAAGTCTGTAAGATTTGTTTCAAATTTATTATAAAAATTAAATAACTTAAGTTCGTGAACAAAATTTTTTGCAAGAATGTCAAGTTTGCATAAGTTCTTGTCAATGGACCATGAAGTAGGCAAATCGAATTCACCACCCAAGCTAATGAAGATAGAAGATTATTACTGGTGGAAAGATAGATTTGCTGACTTTCCCCGCTTCAAAGATATGCGTATGTGGATATGCATTGAGGAAGGTTACATTCCCCAAACACAAGATCTCAAGGGAAGATTGAAGGTTCAGTCCTATCAACATATGAAAGATGAGAACAAGAAGATTTATGAGGCTGAGAATCGAGCTCTATCGTCAATTAGAATGAAATTACCTTTGGATATTCTGCACACCTTTAAACATCACAGAGCCTCTGAAGATCTATGGGAGGCGTTGGGGAAAAGGTATGAGGGAAATCCTAGGGTTAGGAATGGGAGAACTGAATTATTGAAGCAATAGTTTGCTATCTTCAAAGGGCTGAAGAATGAGATCTTGGATGACATAATCACAAGGTTTTACCACCTTCTGACTGAGCCTGATAATCACAGGGTTGAGTATCCAGAGTCAGAAAAGATTTAAAAGCTTCTTGATGCATTACCAACAAAGTGGGAGATGTACACTACGCTGATAAAACATGATGAAGAAAAATTGGAAACTCTTACTCTGGAAGAAGTCATTGGAATTCTGAGAGCCTATAACTTCAAGTTACAAAAGAAGGAAAGGGAGTTTGATCATGTATAGGATCCTGAGATGTCCTTTGGAAAATCTAAGCCTTCAACCTCTAGTGAACTGAAGTCGGGGGCTATAACATTCTTTTCTGGAGAAGAGGAAGGTATACCAGTGGAAGCTGAGGAATCTAGTGGTAGGGCATTCTTAGGGTTCTAAAAACCGGAAGATAAACTACATCATTCAGGATCAACCTCTCAAGGTTATACCAAAATGCCTACGAGTGCTAAATCAGCTGAGGTGCATCTAAACCTTATACAATCATTTGTAGCAGCATACAACAATTGTATTCAAGGAAAAATCAACGATCCAGCTCTTTGGGAGGAGGATTATGATCATATAGATGAAGACGATTTAGAACAGATGGACCTGCAATGGCGACTGACCATGGTCACGCAGAGGGTCAAACGGTTTATGAAGAGAACTGGGATGAACTTGAGTGTGAGTAATAATGTTGGGTTTGATAAGTCAAAGGTGAAGTGTTACAACTGTCAGGGGTTTGGACATTTTGCTATAGAATGTCAAAGGCCAAATGTTGAGAACTATCAGAATCAGGGTCGACAGAATTACGGTAGTTCAGGGAATCAAGCTGCAATAGCTGGGTTGTTAACGAATGTATATTCAAACAGACAGCTAGACGGTACCTATGATTGGAGTTCTCATCCGGAGTCTAATGCTAGATCCTTTATGGCTGAAGTACCGGAGACCGAGAGCAGAGCTGATGCAGAAAAGGAGGACACCCAGCAGTCCGATACAATTCCTTCGGTAATGGAAAAATCTGAGGAGTAGACCACTCTGGAGTTTGCAGCTCAAATGTCCAATGTGGAGTTTGATCGGAATAAGGTATCTCTTAACTTTTCTACGTTTCATGATTTATGTGTTTTATGTACTACATTAAATGATAAACTGAACCTAGTTCTAGAATCACACTCAACAATGACAGCTCAAATCCAATCTTTAAAATCTGAAAATGCTAGTCTCCTAGATATTCAGGATGATCTTAGGGCTAGAATGAAAGCTGATGCTCAAGATGTAGTAGCTCTAAAAGACAAAGTGAGGGAGCCGTGTGTTAGATATGAGCTAATTTATGAGCATATAAAGTCATTGACCAAAGAGTTCTCCCTGAAAGATAAAGAATTAGCTGTGGCTAGGGTTAAGGTTGCAGAGGCTAATAGTAAAATTAAAATGTTTAGGAACTTATCCCTAAACCTAAGAAGAATCTTATATTCGCAGAGACAGTCTAAGAAACCAGTGAGCCTAGGATATCAAAATGTCCCTCCACCGTTCAATAATAACTATGTGCCTCTCCCTCGGGATAAGACCAAAGAAACGGTTGAATCAGAGGAAGTAACTGTAATTGAGACTGATAAGACATCAACAACTATAAGTTCAACAACAACACCTAAGGTTAAGAAAACTGTTAAGTTTATCTAGTCTACTAGTGGGGCAAAACTAGAAGAGGCAAAAATTGTGAGTGATAATAACCAAGAGGAGTTGAACATAGTAGTTGAAACAAAAGAACAGGACATTAGCGAGACTCCTAAGTCAAAGAGTGTTTCTAAAAAGTCTATTGACAAAATGTCTTGTTTTAGATGTCATGAAAAAGGTCACGTTGCTTCTAGTTGTCCCTATAAGAAAACAGAGTCTACACCGATCGTAGGGAAACCAGACCAACCAGCCTTGAAATCAGTGCCTAGTATTGCAAGCACGAGTAGTTGTCAAACTTCTTAGAAGAACTCGAATGTTATACCACAAATAGGTCCTAAACAAACGCTGGTGTCAATCAGACAAAATGAAAGGATAATGACTAATTCACTGAATAGAGTCCTTAGTCAATCAAGGTCTGGACCACAACCTGTCTTTAGGAATACTACACCTAAGAGGAGTTATACTCCAGGTAGGTCTCATACTCCTAACAAACATCAGACATCATGAAGAGCTCAGGGTTATAACAATGAAATGCATTATAATAGAAATTACTCTAGGGCTCCACAGCAAATGACAACTCAAAGGCCAAGAGTGAACATAAATCACTCAGCTCCACAATAGGTCCTTTATAAAAAACCCAAGTCACCTCAAAGGAGAGATGAGTATTTGAAAGGGTTCAAGTATGTGGACGAGAATGGTATTACCAAGTCAGTCATGGCTTGAGTTCCTCGTGATAACTAACTCATTTTCTTTCATGTGCAGGAGTTAACTACAAGTCTTTTCAAAAAATGGTTCGTAGATAGTGGTTGCTCTCATCACATGACTAGGGAAAGAAGTCTAATATCAGAATTCAAGAGTGGATATAAGGGGTTTGTATCATTTGCAGGGACTAATGGAGGCAATATCACTGGATCCGGAGAAGCCACTAATGGGTCGATCACACTTGATCTAGTCTACTATGTAGATAAAGTTGATCACAATCTCATTAGTGTATCTCAAATCTCTGATAAACAAATTCGGTCCTCCTTACTGATAAGGAAGCGTTAGTGCTAAAGCCGGGATTCAAGATACCTGAAGAGTGGATTATGATGAGAGCTCCAAGGGTGAATGATCTCTACATGATGGACATGTCCATAGCAGATTCATCGATGGGTTCTATTTGTCTACTATCAAAACCTTCAGAGTCTGAATCTTTGCTATGGCACAGACGTATGGCACACTTGCACTTAAGGAAGATAAATTTTATCACAAAAAATGGCCTTGTGCAAGGTGTTCCACTGAAGAGTTTTCAATTTGAAGATAAGTATGTAGCATGCAAAAAGGAAAAACAACATAAAAAGTCACACAAATCTAAGACTCAGAACTCAATCGCTTCCACCTTCGATTTGCTGCATATGGATCTCTTCGGTTCAATCAACAAAAGGAGTATAGGTGCGAGTTGGTACTGTTTAGTTATTACTGATGATTACTCACGATTTTCTTGGGATTTCTTTCTAGGTACAAAGGACGAGACAGCAGGCATGCTGATTGGGTTCTTAGACCAAGTTGAGAACTCATACGAGAAAAGGGTAAAACGTATCAGAAGTGATAACGGAATAGAATTTATAAATGTTGTAATTGGTGTATATTGCCTAATTAAAGGCATAGTGCATCAATTTAGTGCACCATATGAGCCGCAACAAAATGGGGTGGCAGAACGTAAACACAGGACTTTGATTGAGGCAGCAAGGACTATGCTCTCAGATTCAAAGCTTCCCACCATGTTTTGGGGGGAGGCAGTGAATACTGCTTGTCATGTATTAAACAGAGTCCTTACTGTCAAATCATTGAACAAAACCTGTTATGTATTTTTGAATAAAAGACCACCGAATTTAACTGGCTTTGAACCGTTTGGGGTGCCATGTACTTTATTAAAAACAAAGTATCAACCTAAGTTTGGTGAAAAGGCTGACGAAGGATACATCCTAGTTATGTCCCAAATTCACGAAACAACAGGGTTTTTAATAAAACTACTGGTACTGTTGAAATTGTGTTTAACATTGATGTAACAAGTTATACACATCAACCCCAAATTAGTCCAGAATGGTTATTTGATTATGACTCTGTGTTTGAATCATTTAACATTCCTTTTAGTGGTGACGCAGGAACTGTGGAAAACAAATTCTCATCTTTGAATCTTAACGACGAAGGTAGTGTCTTTCCAATTTCAAGCATCCCACGACATCTGATAATGTATCGATAGGTCCACAATAAATCAAGAACCTTTGTTGCCTGTGGATGTGAATCAGAGAAATAATTCAGCCTCAGAAGACAGTGATCACGAGGATGATGTTGTTCCATCTGAAGTCACACCCCCATTAGGCGAAATATGATCAAATGTGGGAGATAATCTTTAGGTCGATGAAATTGAAACATCAAGTCTAAATAAGGATCATTCGATTGAAGATATCATAGGGAATCCAAATGCTGGTGTGAGAACTAGGAGTAGTGTGAATAGTAACACAGTGATGTTATCGATGATCAAGGACTCAGAGGACTTTCACACTTGTTTATACTGGTGTTTCATTTCACAAGTTGAGCCAAAGAACGTTCAAATGGCTCAGAAGGATAATTCTTGGATTAAAGCTATGCAAGAGGAATTTTCACAGTTCAGAAAGCTAGAAGTCTGGGAGTTAGTGCCTTTGACTTGAGGAGAAGTTGCTATAAAGACCAAATGAGTCTTTAAGTGCAAACGAGATGATCGCGACATAGTTATTCGTAACAAGGCAAGACTTGTAGTCAAAGGGTTCAACCAAGAAGAAGGGATTGATTATAACGAAGTGTTTGCACCAGTAGCGAGGTTTAGCATTCGCGTCCTTCAAAGGGTTCTAAGTATATCAGCTAGACGTCAAGAGAGCCTTCTTGTATGGAAAAGTAAAGAAATTGGTGTATATCTAGCAACCACCAGGGTTTACTGATCCCAAGTATCCAGATAGAGTATATAGATTGGATAAGGCTCTGTATGGGTTACATCAGGCACCCAGGGCGTGGTACGAGACACTGTCTACTCACCTCTTAGACAATGGGTTTCAGAGAGAGAGAGAATAGATAGTACACTGTTAGTTAAGAGGAAAGGTGAAGATTTCATACTGGTACAAGTATATGTGGACGACATCATCTTCGGGTCGTCAAACGAAAAAATGTGCAAAGATTCTGAGAAAGTTATGAAGTCAAAGTTTGAGATGAGTGCGATGGGAGAGCTGAACTTCTTTCTCGGTTTACAAGTTGAACAACGAAAGGAGGGTATGTTCATTCATCAGACGAAGTATGTCTATGATATTTTAAAGCGCTTCGGGATGGAAGGAACAAAGCTTACGACACATTTTAGTACTCCTGTACAAGTCAATCATAATCTCAGACCGGGTACAGATATTGATACTCATGTGGATTCGACTTTATATCGGGCCATGATCGGGTCACACATGTATTTAACTACTTCTCGACCTGAAATAATGTTTGCTGTTTGTATTTGTGCTAGGTTTTAAGCTAACCCCAAGGAGATGTACATGAAAGCTGTGAAGCAGATTCTGAGATATATACTGGAAGTCGAAACCGAAGCTGGCACTTTGGTATCATGCTGATGGAGATCTGGAATTTGAAGCTTACACGGATTCGGACTATGGAGGGTGTAGCTTGAACAGAAAGTTGACAACGGGTGGTTGCCAGTTCCTTGGAGGGAGACTGGTGTCCTGGCAACGCAAGAAACAGACTACGGTATCCGTATCAACGTGTGTGGCCGAGTATGTAGCTGCTGGTAATTGTTGTTCACAGAAACTGTGGATTCAACAACAATTGCGGGATTACGATTTGACTTATACTCATATTCCCATTAGGATAGACAATCAGTCCACAATTTCCATAACAAATAATCCGGTTAAGCACAGTAAGACTAAGCACATAGATATAAGACATCACTTTATTTGGTAAAAGTTCCAACGGAAGACAACAATGCGGATCTCTTCACAAAAGCATTTGATAGATCACACTTTGAGTTGTTAGTCCAACTAAATGGAATGCGTAAGCCAGAGTAACCTGACCTCAGTAGATTTTTCTTTCATTTTAAATTTTTTTTAAGTTACTATTTTATCCTATTAGTAACTGTACTTAAAAGGGAAAAACAAAAAAAGAGTGAAAACCATACAAATTTCAAAAAAAGAGAATATTCAAAATTGAGAGAAGTCTTAGAGTCTAAGGTTCAAAGTGACGAAATTTAGCACAATCTAACAAACTCTAAGTGTTCAACTTTCACACATAATGCACTATAAACTCTAAGTGATATACATGTTCTTGTCTGATATGTTGGTAGACATAAAACATGAAGGATTTCCTAAAGCTAATAAAATAATCTAGGAAATGTCATATGTGTAACTAACTTCGATGTATGACCAAAAGGTCTTAATTTCTACATTAGAGGCCTATAGATAATATTAATGAATCAGGTATGCAAATTAATCTGGGGGATGTATGACTTCATCAAAATACATCTTAAACAAAGAAAAAGTTTTGAAACGTAAAGAAAGTCAAAATATGTCGCTTTTGATGTATGTAAGTACAGACCTGTCCCCGCTGTTTTGACTTAAAGTAGCAAGATATGTCGCTTTGTTGTACTTGAGTACAGACCTGTCATCGCTATCTTGCTAAAATAAGAGGAACTCTAAGACAAACTAAGACACTTTGTTGTATGTAAATACAGAACTGTGTCCGATGTTTGTCTTTTAAAGATGATTTGCAAATACCCAAAAGTAATAATCATTGTATGTCTGCCTTGATCATAGAAGTATATCTATGTATGTGACACGTAAGGTAGTTTCTTGATAAATAAAAAGGCCAAAGAAGAATCCTAAGTGTTGAGTGTTTAAGTGGACAAACATACCGACAATCGACTTGGTGTGTATGTTACGACAAACAACCAAAGGAATAAAAATTCCACGGTGTGAAAGTGCAACACTGAAAGTGCGTTGCCAAAGCTATCTAATTTAACCTTCTATGACACTCTCGCAAAAATATTTAGTTACTATGTTTTTATCTTTAAATTTCTGCAATTTAATTATACTCTATTTTATTTTAGTTTATTTTATTTTAATTTATTTTTAATTTAATTTGGTTCATTTCATTTTTTATATTTAAATAAATAGGAACGAGGTCATTTACTAGGATGCATTTTAGTTGGAGAAACAAAATTGCATGATAATCTGTGTGCTTAGTGTTGAGTGTTTCGTAAAATTGAAAAAAGTTTTTTAAAATTGAAAAAGTTGAAAAAGTTGAAATTTTTTCAAAGGTTTTCAGAATTTTCACTTAAGTTCAAAATTACCTAAGTTTTGAAGTTCAGCTTCACACGAACTTATGCATGGTTCGAACTTGTCTCACCTAAGTTCGAGACACAGTAGTGGGATACAAATAGGACACTTTGCAATTAATTCATTCACCTAATCTCGAATTTATATCCTCACGAACTTACCTTGGCGATCTCGAACTTGTTAAGGCGATTACGAACTTGTGGGGTTCTCGATTTTGCTTACTGACCCACGAAGATCCACACGTCCCATCTCAAACATAGACATCATTTTTATTGTCTTACATCACTAAAAACTAAGTAAGTGGATTTTAGGACTTTTTAGGGTCTAAAATCATGTAATTTGGGTTTGAAATAACTGAGTACTAGGTGTTCTCAAATACTAAGTATAGGGTTTCAAAACATAAAATTAAAGATACATAATCTTGATTAGGAACTTTTAGGGCTAGTTTCATTGTTAGATTAAGTCTAAAAAGTTGTAAATCATGAGTTTAAAGATACACATGACCGACTTCGAACTGTTCCCACAAGAACAAGTTCAAATGAACTTGAAGGCTACGAACTTGTGTACAAAATACCTTCAAGTTCGAAGTTAGGAAGTCAAACGAACATACTACCAAGTTTGAAGGCCTTTCTCGAATTTGCAACTAAGTTCGAAGGTCGTTAGACTGTTCGAACTTAATTAAGTTCGAAGGGCTCTTATGATATTATCTAACTTACAATTAAGTTCGAAGGTAATGTTTTCCAAAATTTAATTTTTCAGAATATAACTAATTGTTGTGTGTGCAGGAATGACATATCGTGCTTTCTTCAATAAGAATAATATAATCATTAGCATAGACCTCCAGGCGGCTGAGGCGCAGCAATATAGACAAATTTTGGAGTTTTTGACCCGCTCAAGGATTGCTTATGCGTTGACCCACAACCCAACACTTATCATTCAATACATCCGACAGTTTTGGGGATCCTTGAATGTAGATAGTTCTATAGTGCCTCCGGTTTTGAGGGCTACTATCAATGGACAAGGGATTTTATTTTCAGCAGAAAAATTAAGGGAGATTCTTCAGTTGGGGTCAGCAGAGCAAGAAAATGATCCGATAGATTTTCCAGCGGCTATAAGGCAATCTGCCTTCCAGCGAATGGGATGCACTTAGGACTTGGCAAAAGCCTCTTATGTGAAGAGTCGTGTAATAGGCCAGTGGTGATATCTGATGCATGTTATGCTTGTTTGTTTTGCGCCGAAAAAGGCAGGTTTCAAGACCATGACATCCAAGTTGCAATCAGGGATGATTTCATTGGTGTATAACAAGACCATTAGTTTCTCGGGCTTCTTTTTTGGAGAGTTCGTTCATCAAATTACTGCACCGACCAGGGAACGATTTTTGTTGTATCCAAGATTTGTGAAGATGATCATCAAACTTTTTTGCCGAATCTGCCACCTTTGCCAGAAGTCGTTGCTGTGGAAGCAATCAATAAACGCATTTTTGCTGACTGCCAGTCCCATAATTAAAGAAGGGCAGAGCAAGTTAGGCCCTTGATGAATCCTTTGTTCGGAGCAATTATAGATCCAGAGTTCGTGGCACCAAATGCCGAAGATTGGATAAATAATGAGCCCCAACAGCAAGCACCGACACAAGCACCGGTTGCTCCAGTCCAACCTATCCCTCAAACGACAGCGGCACCTGTGGCTACCACGTCGGTAGCTCAGGCAGACCCAATTCAGGAGACATTAGAAGAAATATTCGCTCAAGGGACAGCGGCACAAGAGTCCATTACTGAGGAATTAATTCAAGATGTTCTTCAACCGCCTGCGGCAGTGGACAATATTTCTGAAGATATAGAGAATTACTAGCCAGAAACATCAGAGGTGGCTGTTGAGTCTGCGTCTAATACAGACTCAGATATTGAGCAAGATTTAAGGCAAGCTGCAAATCCCTCCACTACTTTCAATACTCATGAAACTCGGCTCGTAGTATGGCAACAAAAAGTTCATCGACCATCTTTCAGGCTTCAAGATGAGGAGGAAAGAAACAAATATTTTATGTTAGAAGACGAGGTGTTGGTAGCAAGGCAACAACGGCCTAAGCGCCAATGCCTAGCTCAAGAAGGGCCGTCAACATGAACCACCGTTCCATCATCAACTATCGCCACCACTCCATCAACATCAACATCAACATCGACAGACGCCCAGACCATTCGTCAACTGAAAGCTCAAGTTGATGTCCAATCAGTCCAAATCCTTCAACTTACAAGGGCAGTCCAAGAGCTACAACAGCATAATGCTCATTCAGATCAGCATAATGCACATTTTGATCAAACAGTGGCTGTCCAACAACAACAAATAGCAACTCTTCAGACCCTGTTGGAGCAGATTTTAAAAGATCGTGCAAGATGGGGGGAGAGTTGTAGAGGAGATGAGTTGAGGGGGAGTCATAGAGAAGATGAAGGAGATGACCCTGGTGCACAAAAAGACAGTGAGCTAGCAGATCTTTCTCAACAGACTGCTCAACAAGCTGATTTGCAGGGGGAGCCTGGATCATCAGCCTCGGACAAAGGTAAAGGCAAGGCTCCCGAAGCTACAAAAATTGTTTAAGACGAAATGCTTGGAGCCTTGGCCGGGTTGGAAGATGATGATGTAAGATTTGATTTTGAAGATTACTTGGATCAGGAAGAGCTTTAAGAAGGAGGATTTATTCCAGAAGATAAACCTGATTGGAAGTCAGATGATGAGATTGGGATGGACGAAGATGATGAAGCTGATGAGGTAGTGATATAAAAGCAACCTATTACTGAGCAATATGTAAATATAGATCAGAATCCGATAGATCTAGATGTGCTGAGATCTACACTTAATGATTAATCGGATTGAGGTACCTCAAATGCCAGATAGGGAGCTTACCAAAGAAGAGAAGACAAGATGGTGGTTCAGAGAAGAAGAGAATAAGAAGGACTTGGTTATAAAGAAGAAAATGAAAATGCCAAGTCTAGGAAAACTGAGATGAGGAATCCTAAGCTGGTTCTATGATAAAGAACTGCAGCTACTCATTCTGAAAAGAAAAGACAGGCTTCAGTACCTGCGAAAAAGGCTAAAGAACTTCAATTCTCTATCGAAATGTGAAGTTAAAGCATTAGCCTGGAAGGAGCTAATCATTCGTGGAGATGACCCCTACGCTGAAGTGATTGCTAAGATTATCAGAAGGGAAGGTCGGTCAAGGAGGTTTGAGAGGCTGAAACCAAAGACAGGTAAACGGGTCTTCGACGAAACCAGGATAGATCCGTTGATTGGCAGACCTTGGATTAAGATGTACTAGAAACCTATCAAGTGCCTAAAGAATGTCCCACTAAAGAGTATGCCACAAAAATGTGTTGAGGAACTTGATGTGGTGGTACGTTGATAGTGAGACAAGTGAGGCAGTTATGGACGATAGTGATGAGAAGGTGATTTTGAGGGTTTATGATCCTTTACATCTAGTAAACCTCACTAGGGACGATTTGGAGAAGCTTTATGGTTAGTCAATCTTCTTTGATGAAAATTGGAGGTTAGTGGGCTAGAAAATTTCAGAGAGTCGTTAGAGTTTTTGTCGAGGAAGGATTACATGCAGGTAGTAACTTAAATAAGCCTAGTTTTATAGAGTAATGAATATCTACTAGAAGCTATCGTCAAGGGGGATTCTGTTGGTACACCCTGTGTGACGATAACAGTGTAAATATGTAATAGATTGTCATATGTAATAGATAGGCTTTATTAATACAAGTCAAGTGTGTTTGATTGTGTATTATGTTTATATTTGCATGTTAAGTTCATGATTGTGAAGATAAGTTCTTGAGATAATGAACTTGTGAGAATAAGTTTTTAAAGTCATAGGCCATGAACTTAAGATACGTAGTACGAACTTAGCTCGCCTATGTTCGTATGTTCTTGGGCTTGAAGTTGTAAGTTCGTGGGCTTGGGCCTTGAACGAACTTATGTGTTATATTGTGAACTTATTCAGTTATTTTAAAGGAACTTTGGTGAAATCCGTTTTTGGTGTTCGCGAAAGCTAGCAGATGAACTTGAGAGCGATTTCAGAGAGTTTCAGGAGCAATACAGCGTGTGGGGTCGGTATTGTAGGTCCCGAAAGGTTCCCAAAGTATATAGTAATAAACTGTAGAGGGGGGGTGAATACAGTATTTAAAAACTACACACTCTTTTTCTCAATGTTTGTATGTATTATCAACAAATGTTAATTACAAACAAGCTTGACTGCGGAATTGTTCAAGCTGAGATGACAGAATACAACAGTACGGTTTCTAGTCTAAGACACACTCAAACTAGATTACAATGAACACACTCACTAAGATGCACTCACTGTATTTTACAAGACTTTAAGGAACAGCTTAGGTAAACAGCTTAGACACACAGAAGCTTGTTTACAGAAGATTTGCATGCATGAATATCACACTTGCGCTTGCACGTTCACTCTTGGTTTAAGCACTTAGCTTTCTTCACATTCTTTCTGACTTAGAAGCTTCCTTTTATACTCACTTAGAGGATCTAAGAGAAACATCTTCATTGGCAGAATGAAAAAGGAGAAGTCTTGTTTGAAAAGACAATAAACTTTTCTGCACTTTTCTGAAAAGCAGACTTGCCTTTCTTGTGGCAGAACTTTTGTCTTTTACTTTCTACTGTTGCATGCCTTTAAACGCATTTTAGGATGTCAACTTGGCGTCTTTCTTCTTGTAAAGGCCTATTTGATATAAGAAAAGGTCGGTCACCCTTTTTCAAATATCCGTTTGTCTTCATGTAACAGAACAGCTGGGCAGGTTGAGCGGTTCTGTTTCCACTTGTCTTCAACTGTGTAAACTGATCTGGTAGTTAAAACAATACATGATACGTGGAAACAAATTCCATAAAGTGTTTAGCCTGTTCCAAAGAACAGGTTCTGGTTCACAAAGAACAGAACACTTAAAAATGCCCAAGCTGCTCAACAGTGTAGAGCAGCGTAGACAGTTTATGTTCAGCCTGATCAGCAGACTGATCAGCTTGGACAAACTGTCTTGTTGCAACACATGCAACTTATAGAAGCAACTTTAGACTGATATTGCAAATCATTTTCAGGTTTCAATAGGCATATAACAGGCCTTAAATCAACCTTCAAATGTATCAACAGGTTTGATTATAAAATCTCCCCCTCAGATGTAGAGCAGGTTTGACTGAGGCTTTTTGTGCCTAACAATCTCCCCCTATTGCAATAACCAGTCCAAGCTGGTTTTGTCAAAATCACTATATATTTTTACAGTACATTTGCTGAAATAAAATTACAACATTACAAAAAGTGAAAAGATCAGTTATATATACACTGATTCTTGACTATACTTGAACAAACATATGTTCTTACAAAGTACAACTAATGTGCTAATGTATTTTACAACTAAGTAATTGTGTACAACTAATGTAGAGAGTGTACAACTTATGTACAAGATTTGGACTGTTTGGGA
>JAANYP010000147.1:200791-213291 GCA_020465985.1 Centrapalus pauciflorus
AAAGATGTTTTTCTCTGCTTGCCTTTCTCACAAGCTGTGCATAATCTATCTTTGGCAAAAGTAATAGAAGGCAAACCTGTTACCAACTCTTTCTTACAGAGTTTATTGATGTTCTTGAAGTTCAGGTGTGACAATCTTCTATGCCATAACCAGTTTAGATCAGCGTTGGTTCTTGTGAGAAAAAAGGTTTCAGTTGTGGGATCAGCAGAATGCATATCCACAACATATACACCTTTCTTTCGTTGAGCACACAGCACAACTTTGCCTTGGGAATCCAATATGTAACCCAGGTGCTCATCAAAGTTAACCTTGTAGCCAGCATCACACAGTTGACTTATGCTAACAAGGTTATGTTTTAGTCCAACCACATAGGCTACCCTTTTGAACACTGCAGCACCAGCTTTAAGAGTTCCATATCCCTCAGTGGATCCCTGTACATTGTCACCAAAGGTGACTTTTGGCCCTTTTTCAGGCCTGAGATCACTCAGCAGTTCTTTACAACCTGTCATGTGCCCTGAGCAGCCACTGTCCAAGTACCAAACCCGGGAAGGTTGTTTTTCCTGCAGAGTGAGAAGAGAATTATTAGTTATTTTTAGGGGAACTCATCACACAGATGAGTTCTCCTACTTCATCAACACTTGTTGATGGATTTTGAATGTCCACACTAATATTCCCTATTTGAATGGTATCAGTTTGAATACCATCCTCAGTGACTATGTCATTTCCACCACTGCTTGTAACAGCTGTGAGGGAAACAGCAGAGCCAACAGGCCTCATGTCCTCAGATTCAGAACAGTCCTTGGCCAGATGTGTCTTCTTCCCACACTTATAACATTTTCTCTTTTTGGTGCTTTTGGAAGAAGGTCCTTCAGAAACACATTCTGAACTGTTTTTGTTGATTCTTTCAGCAGGTTTAGCAATTTTTGCAGAATCAACAGCTTGTGTGGTAAGTTCATAGGCCACAGCTTTGACTGTCTCTTCTTTCCTCTTTTTGGGAGGACAGATGTCAAAGACAGGAAGCTTGATTGGCCTTTGAGCTTCCACAGGTTTGGGAAACTTATTCCCAGTTGTCTCAGTTTGAGCAATGGCTTTGCCTTTGCCCCTACTGAGTTGTGATTTTTGCTGCCTATCAGCATACTCACTGTGTTTGGTTTTGAAAAACTTATTTTCATTTAAAACCAACTTACCACCATGATTTGAAAACTTATTTGAAATCACAGCAGTTTTGTTTTCAACCTGAGACTTACCTTTGTTGAAAACAGGCTGCTTACTTTTTGAAAACTTATTTTCAAAATGTTTAGCATCAAAAGGATTAACATGCTTTTTACCAACAGCTTTGGACTCTGAACCTGTTTTGTCAACAGGCTTAGCATCCACAGCTTTAGTTTGAGCATGTTTTCCTTTCTTCTGCTTGTGTGAGCTAGCAGAGCACTTAGCAGGCTGTTTTGGAGAACAAACTCCAACATCAGCTTTTGAGCTGAGTTCACAAAAGCTGTCAGTATTTTGAGGCCTGACAAACCTGTTTGTTGAAATAAGTTTACCATTCACATTTTGGATGAATGTATTTGGAAGTTCACCAAGAGTGGACAAGTCTTCTTTCAAATTACTTATTTCAACAATGGAAGCTGTTGTGTCAAGATCCCCTCCAAGATAGGCTTGGATTTGAGCAGGAATCTGTTGACTGATACAATGGCTGACTTTTTGTGCAGATTGGCACCAAGAGTCAACTATCTTTTGAAGCTTAGCATGCTTTATATCTGTTTCTCTCTTTTCTTCCAGTAAAATGGAGTTGATGTGTTTTAATTCATCAAGCTCAGTTTCCAACTTATGGAAACTGTCAAGTTTACTGGATTTAGTTTTAAGATCAGCTTTAAGCTTAGAGATTTCAGATAATAAAGCATCATGCTTCTCAACAGCAGCTTTCAGATCAACAAGCATATATTCAAACATTTTAACTTTTTCTTCAGAACTGTAAGCCATAAAATTTTGTACCTTATACATCATTGTAGGATTCCAGTTCTCCAAGCTGCTGAAGGCTTCAGCTTCAGCCATGTCCTGTTTGAAACTGCTTGTTGATGGAACATCAGAGTTGGCCATCAGACACTGATTATCTTCTTCATCAGATGATGAATCAGATTCCTCCCAGTCACATGTCTCAGCCATGAGTCCCTTCTGACGATTGGAAGACACAGAGTTTTCCAATTTCCTCAGCTTAGCCATGGCCATAAGGTACTTAACCCTATAGCCATCATCCCTGTTAGTCTTGATAGGTTTGGATGACTGACCAACAGCTTTTGACACACAGTCAGCAGCTATATGGCCAGTTTTGCCACACTTGAAGCACTCAGCCTTGGATTTGTCAAATGCTTTCTTTTTGCCAGCACTTGCACCTCCTTGTAGCATACTTCTTCCAAATCTTCTCTTGCTGAACTTTTTGACAAGCATAGCTATCATTTGCTCATCATCTTGTTCAGTAAGATCTGCAGCCTCTTCTTCTTCAGACACCTCCTCCTTATCATCATCCTGTTGATCAGGTTGAGTGAACACATCACTCACCTGATTAACAGACTGTCTCACATTAGCCACAAAGGCAGTACCTCTTCTGGACATTTCCAAGGCATTCCTCTTTTGCTGCCTTGATTGTTCATCATTTAGTAAGGATCCATACAGATTGACCAGATCCATACTTCTGATAGTACCTGAGTTTCTTAGGATGGTTGAGAAATAGTTCCACTCCTCAGGTAAAATGTCCAGAAACTTGTTCACCAAAGTAAGACTGTCCTTGGTGATCCCAACAGCTTTGAGATCATTCACCAGAGCAGTGAACCTGGTGTAGGTTTCTGTGAGAGACTCCTTTGGTTTGGCAAAGAAGAGTTCATACTGTCTAACAAGATTGTTAATCCTGTTGTCCAGTGTGATTGTGGGTCCATCATAGACGGTACACAGAGTATCCCACATCTCCTTTGCAGTCTTCATCTTCTCAACCTGCTTGAACACATCATCAGGAAGAGAAATGACCAGGTTGTTTCTGGCCTTTGCATCCAGAGCTACCATTCTCTTGTCTTCATCAGACCATTGAGCTTTTGCTTTCTCAAAGGTCCTGATTTCAGGAGCAGCTCCTTCAACCGCTGGAGTTATTGTAGTAACAGAGGTTGGCACATAGGGACCCTCCATCACTATCTCTGGCAGTTGTACATCCAGATTCTCTAAATAGAGCATCATTCTGCACTTCCAACCAGAGAAGTTTTGATGATTAAATTTTGGAGGCTTGCCCATAGAGCCATTGTCATAGTAAGAAGAGTTTGCAGCACTGTTGTCCATGGAAACTTGGGATTATGAGAGATCTAGAATGACACACACTCTAAACTGCTCTGATACCAGTTGTAGGTCCCGAAAGGTTCCCAAAGTATATAGTAATAAACTGTAGAGGGGGGGTGAATACAGTATTTAAAATCTACACACTCTTTTTCTCAATGTTTGTATGTATTATCAACAAATGTTAATTACAAACAAGCTTGACTGCGGAATTGTTCAAGCTGAGATGACAGAATACAACAGTATGGTTTCTAGTCTAAGACACACTCAAACTAGATTACAATGAACACACTCACTAAGATGCACTCACTGTATTTTACAAGACTTTAAGGAACAGCTTTGGTAAACAGCTTAGACACACAGAAGCTTGTTTACAGAAGATTTGCATGCATGAATATCACACTTGCACGTTCACTCTTGGTTTAAGCACTTAGCTTTCTTCACATTCTTTCTGACCTTAGAAGCTTCCTTTTATACTCACTTAGAGGATCTAAGAGAAACATCTTCATTGGGCAGAATGAAAAAGGAGAAGTCTTGTTTGAAAAGACAATATAACTTTTCTGCACTTTTCTGAAAAGCAGACTTGCCTTCTCTTGTGCAGAACTTTTGTCTTTTTACTTTCTACTGTTGCATTGCCTTTAACCATTTTAGGAATGTCAACTTTGCGTCTTTCTTCCTTGTAAAGGCCTATTTTGATATAAGAAAAAGGTCTGTCACCCTTTTTCAAATATCCGTTTGTCTTCATGTAACAGAACAGCTTGGGCAGGCTGAGCGGTTCTGCTTTCCACTTTGTCTTCAACTGTGTAAACTGATCTGGTAGTTAAAAACAATACATGATGACTTGGAAACAAATTCCATAAAGTGTTTAGCCTGTTCACAAAGAACAGGTTCTGTTCACAAAGAACAGAACACTTTAAAAATGCCCAAGCTGCTCAACAGTGTAGAGCAGCGTAGACAGTTTATGTCCAGCCTGATCAGCAGACTGATCAGCTTGGACAAACTGTCTTGGTTGCAACACATGCAACGTATAGAACAGCTTTAGACTGATATTGCAAATCATTTTCAGGTTTCAATAAGGCATATAACAGGCCTTAAATTCAACCTTCAAATGTATCAACAGGTTTGATTATAAAATCTCCCCCTCAGATGTAGAGCAGGTTTGACTGAGGCCTTTTTGTGCCTAACATTAATCTATTGTTGAGTTTGTAACATTATTTGTGTATTTAGGCATATAACTTCCAAGTACAAGCTGAAATTGAAATATGGAGGCTTCTTTCGATTAGTGAAGAACTCATATACAAGAAGATACTGTTTTGGCTCTCAAAAATGTATCTATATGGACAAATACTCATACAACTTCTGTCACCTAATTGAAGAGGTCATAAAGCATTATCCATCCAAAAAGGATCTAGCATTTTCAATTCTTTTTGTTGATAAGTATGCCAAGGAGCAATCTTTTATTGAAGTTGATTATGACGAGAACTTCATGGTAATGCTTACCATGTACGAGGAAGAGAAAGAAGTAACTGTATATGTGACGACAGAAAATAATCTTGACACAAATAACATACAACAGAACACTAATTCATAGATATACTTCTTTTTTGAGTTGGTTATGTATGGTAGTTATTTAAAGCTTTAATTTTTTAAATAATTCTATTTTTTTTTTTTTTTGTATAGCAATCAAGATGATCTTATTGAAGAACCACATGAGGAGGATGATTCAAATGGTTTTTTAAGTGAGAAAGTTATCATAGTCATCTTAGTTCCGATAGTGAAGATGAGATCTTAAATTATGAAGGCGAAACTTACTTGTATTGCAAGGAAGATCCAATCATTAAAGTAAACTCGAGATTTCCAAATGTGGTTGATTTTAGAAGAGCTCTAAACCATCATGCATTGATAAATGAATATGAGTACTTTATTGAGAAAAGCGAACCAAGACGATTCATAGCAAGGTGTGCAAAGAGAGAATGTGAGTGGAGAATTCATGCATCTATCATGCAAGATGGAGTTACCTTTGAAGTAATTAAATTTAAGAAATTTCATAATTTAATTCCATGTTTATCTTAACTACCTTAACTTTATTTAATAAATGTGCAGGTTAAGAAATTGGTAGAAGCATATTCATGTACCCGAAGCAACAATGGTGGTAATAAACGTGCCACTCAAGGTTGGATTGCTGATGTGGTTACTGACAAGCTAAAATCTGACGGGGATGTCTCTGCTACAGAGCTCAGGAAGTGGCTTATGAGAGTTTACAACGTTGATGTGCCATACCTGAAAGTTTTTAGAGGGAAAGAACAAGCTTACACTGATATGTATGGCAAGTGGGAAGACTCCTTTGCAAAGATTTCAGATTTCAAAGAAGAACTAATAAATAGGAACCCGGGGAGTGTTGTTGATATTGATTTTCATACAAACGGTGACAAGAAACATTTCCAACGCTTTTTTATTTCGCTCAAAGCTTGCTCTAGTGGGTTTCTTGCTGGTTGTCGTCCTTACATTGCTCTTGATGCTTGTCATCTAAAAGGGAAGTTCAATGGTGTAGTTGTCGCTGCTACAAGTATAGATGGTAACAATTCCATGTTTCCAGTTGCATACAGTGTGCTTGAATCAGAGAATACAAAGTCATGGACATGGTTTCTTGAGTTACTAAAAAGGGCAATTGGGGTGCCAAATGGTCTTGTTATCTCCTCAGACATGCAGAAAGGGTTGGAAGTAGCTATCATGCAAGTTTATCCTAATGTTGAGCATAGAGAATGCATGAGGCACTTATGTAGCAACTTCAAGAAACACTTTCGTGGTGAGTTCTTCGGCTTCAACTTGTGGGGTGCTGCAAAAACTTATTGCTTTAGTGAGCATGATAGATTATTAAAGGAAATTGCTGATGTACGTAAAGATGCGATTACATATCTTAACGAGAACCATAATAAGATATGGAGTCGAAGTAAGTTTGGAACAGTATCCAAGTGTGATTATATTACTAACAACATCTCCGAAGCATTTAATGCTTGGATAAGTGAAGCGCGTTACCAACCAGTACTTGATCTCCTTCAAGCTGTCAGAGAAAAGATTATGGTACAATTTGATAAGAAGCGGAGGACTATGAAAAAATGGAAAGGCACAATAGTTCCTACTACTATGCATTATCTCAACAATATCTCAAAGGTAAGTGGATTAGAATGTTCATTATAATTAGTATCAAGTTTTTTCTTATCCTTTTTTTATTTTCCATGTAGAAATTGGGTGAATTTGAGGTTTGTAGAAGCAGTGACAATCGAGCTGAAGTGAAGTGTAAAGGGAAACATTGGGAGGTTATTCTAGATGAGAAAAGATGTAGTTGTCGGGTTTGGCAAGTTAAAGGTCTTCCATGCGTGCATGCAGTGGCTTTCATTAATTTTACAAGGGATACTAACTGGGACAAATATGTTGATCCGTACTTCACAGTCGAGAAATCCAAAGAAGCCTATGCTCTAGAAATTGCTCCAATGCCAGGAAAGGATCAATGGTTGCACATAGATGTAGGGGAGAAGATATACCCACCAATTGTCAAACGTGCACCTGGACGTCCAAGAAAGAACAGGATTGTAGCACCTGACGAGCAAAAAAAAGGCATAAATGTCCACGATGTAGTCAATATGGACACCATGAGAAGACATGCAAAAACCCTGCATCCCAAGATTCTCATGCATCCACCAATAAAAGGTAAAAACTCATTTAATCTATTATTCTTTCTTGAAAAAACAATCTCAATACTTACAAAATGTTGATAATTGTTTCTTGTTTTAGGGGAAGAAGAAAGAATACAAAGACTTGTGAAGTACCAAGGTCGGAATGATACACATTCAAAGTTTTTGGTGTCTAGATCGATCATGTTCTTGATTTGGTGATTTGGTAATTTTTTGTTGTGATGCAATCGTTCATGGATTTTGGACATATTATTGAGTTGGTGTTTTGGTAATAGTTTTGTTGTCATGCAACTCGTTCATGGATATTGGATTGTCAACTTTCTTTCGAAATGATAGACATATTATTGGTTTTTTGGTAATATTGTTGTCATGAACATAGTCATGGAAAATGATATGATGTAATCATCTTTTATAAATATATTTTCTGTTTAGAATTATTGGGATATATTTAAGAAATTCGATATTTGTATATGGCTAAATATGATATTATAAAGACTAGTATATAGGAAAATATAAAAGAATGTTTATTATGAGTTTTCAAGTAATAAAAGATCATAAATAAATAATTTGGATATATTTGATATATTTAAAAGTTTAAAAGGGTATATATGATATTAAAGTTTTCCATTTGGTAAATACGATATTATGAAGTTTTAGAAATAAAAAGGGTAGATTGGTCATTTCTTTATTAATGAATATTTAATATGAGTTTTAAAGTATTAAAAAAGAATAAATAAATAATTTGGATATATTTGATATGTTTAAAAGTTTTAAAGGGTATATATGATATTAAAGTTTTTAATTGGGTAAATATGATATAATGAAGTTTTAGGAGGATATATATGAAATTCTTTTTTTGGCTTGGGTATATATGATATTATGCAGTTTTAGAGGGACATATATGAAATTCTCCCTTATTTTTATTATGTACTTTTATGCTTCCGCACTAAAAATTAAGTATTCAGATCATTATGTACTCATGTGTTTGGTGATTAATCCTGTGTGTATTGTAAATGGTGGTTATTGTGGCAAGGGTGTCACAACATATGTCTACCCAAAGTGTCCCCATCCTAGGCCAAAGTTCAAACCTATATTTGTTATCATAATATTTGCCTAGGTGGGTCAATATGAGCATCATCCAAGGGTTCAAGGGTGAGTATCGTGTACTATACTCAGTCGATGAACTTGGCTCTGATACCAAATTGAAACACCCATACAACAATAATATATATTTAAGTGTAATTATCAATAATTAATACATCAACACTTGCGGAATTAGGGTAGAATTAAAACTTTTACAACTAATACATCATAAGTGATGCATCCGAATAACAACTATTAAATCTACAAGGTTACAGGTCATGATCCTGCAAACGAATAGTCAAGGCCAAGAGGTCGACTAACTCAAACCCAACACAACTACCAAAGCATACCGTTAGTCTCGAGTCTACAAACTTCGACAACAATGAAGAATATGTACTTCCCACTCGATAGCTTAACACATGAAAAAGGTAAACAACAAAAGTTGTTTAGTGAATTCTAAGATTAACATATATATAAAAATTACATGCTAACCATGTCTATCCAACACATATTTTCTATCAACCAATGATATAAGGGCCAATGATGGCCAATGCCAAGTTAGAATGGGATCACCTCATCCTCGTTGAGGACTATCAGTGTCCCACATCAATTCAATTATTTACTTATTCGAATTCACAACAAGATGCCTCATCTCACGGAGGACTATTAGCATTCTCGACATTTATAAATGTCGCATGTTCCACCGTCACCGCCCGGCATAGCCGAGTCAAGGTGGGGAAGCAACTGAACTCTTGGAATCCACTACACCGCTAGACATAGTCGAGCCAAAGTGGGGGTTCCATCGCATGTCATAGTAGCACGTTGTAACGCTTTTACAAAGTTGCCTTACCAAATCGGCATGTTACATTACCAAAGTACGTACTACTAATGACTCCAATTCAAAGGTGAGAACAAACATGCTTGTGGCATGTCATAATCCTCGCCTTGAAGGCGGCCCATTGCCGTCCTCACATGATGTCAACACCGCCACTAGGATATAACTCATGCTTGCGGCCGAACGTGTCCAATCATCATCGCCCGCAAGCGGCCCATTGCCGTCATCACATGAGATAATCCCATCCCAATCCAAATACCACATACCCCATGGTCGTCTAGGGTTCCCTATCAAAATCGGGAGTGGTATTGCCTCCATCAAGTACGAGGCTGTCCTTATCAAAGTCGGGAGTTCCGACAATGCAAGTACGTCGGCATCCGGCATCCATAGGGGCCGGGAATAATCCATGAACATCCGAAGGGGTCCAAACTAAATCCACAACATATTAGGGTTCAAGATGACTCATGGGAGTCTGTAATGGTCTGTAAGACCAATTAAAGAAACCACCCATGTGGTTCTACTAACCGTTCTTCAATAATGGTTCTAACATATCATCGGGGTTCTTTGACAATACTAATAAACCTACCGGTTAAATAGTCCTTTATGCCCAAATCAAAATCAATTAGATTGTCACAAAGGCGACCCAATATACAATTTAAAGAGTCATGCATACATCCCAACTATTATTAATCAATCACAAAAGTGATTAGTCCAACCTACGAGATCATCAAACGTGAATTACCAACTTCCAACCAATATTATTCATACAGATTAGCGGTTAGACATACTATATGAATTGTATAACAAACCAATACACAACTATGTAAACTATCATGGCAATTCACTTTTCAATTCATGATGCATGACAACATGTTCAATAAGGCTACAATGAATCCATCTATAGCATGTGAATATGCATGATCAAGTAGCATGTTATCAACAAAGGCATAAACAACAATTAACATGTAATCATTCATCTATATTAGTCCTAGAACTCATAGTGATTGGTTTAGAAGATTCCAAAGCCTTCCAATAAAGCCACAATAGCCCGGAGAATGGCTAAAGCTTACACAATCAAGCTCCTTTCAACTCAATTCACCTAGATGCATTTATAACGCGTACATGTACGCCCCCGAACACAAGATAAGCCCCTAAGAGTAGGCTAAGGGTATTGGGTTATCAAACCGAAAGTACTAAGTTCATGTGAGGCCCTAGGAGTTCCGGACTCGATCCAAGGCCCTCAAACCTTTAAACACTTAATTTAGAGGTATGATGCAAGAATAAGACCCAGGCATCGACCGTCGACGAATCAAAATCATTTTTAGGGGCATAAAGTTCGTCATGGCGCGACCAAGAGGTTAGTCGCGCCGCTACCCCCCTTCTGGACAGCTCCCAGCTCATTTTTTGACACAAATGCACTCAAAGTCCCCAAAACTTCCATAAACGTTTTTGTAACTTTGGAGGGACTTTACCAACAATATTTATAGCATATTAAAGTTAATTTAACGCCTCTAAACATAGTAGAATGATTTCATAACATCCCATGATTCTATGGAGCTCATACGGACTCCGAACGAGTCCGAAAATGACCGAAAGCTCCAACCGACAACATCAAGCTCCATTTGAGTTCATTTTCAATTCTAATCAATTCCATAAAAATATTTGACATATTTAGGCTATGATTAGGCATTTTTAATATATTCAAACATTTAATTCAACCCAAAAATGATTAGGAACTCATTGAGGTATTTCACCGAACACTTGGCGTGCGGTTTCGACTTAAAACACCAATTTGAGTTCTTGTTCAATAAGCTCGTTGCGGCGAATCCGCTCTTAGTTAGAAAGAATAGGTTTGAACTCTTGTTGCATACTTTGTGTTTCCCAACTCATGAAAACACTTTAATAACACAATTGAACACTTTACAAACATATTATACTATAACATAGAAATTTATTGCTTCATGGAGTTCATACGAACTCCAAATGGGTTTCAAATGACCAAAACCCAAACTAAGTCTTCAAAACTTCAAACGAGTTACTACTAGCTTCTATTTAATTCTATTGTTATAAATAACATATTTGGGCTATGTTTAGACATTCAATTTATATTTAATCATTCAATTCAACCCAACAATGGTTAAGAACTCATTGTGGCATTTCACCGAACACTTGGCGTGCGGTTTCGGCTCCGAACACCAATCTTGAGCCTTTGCTCGATTTTAACCCCAACCAATACATGAAGGCTTCATTTGTTTTTCATTAAGACCCTCTTAAAAGAGTCTGAAGTCTAAATTTCAGATCTAGAATGAATTAAGACTGTTTGTTTAGTCTCACAGTTAAGATGTTCAAACCTCTGAATTTACCTCTTAATTTTAAGAGGAATGTTTGGGTCTGAAAAAAAGTAAGAGGTTTCTTTTTTTACTTTTATTTTACAAACCCTAAAACTATTTATTATATTAATTATTATAATTTTAATTATCTTTTTTTGAGGTGTTAAATAAAATATAAATTCAGTTAATTCTAATTTAAAAATATTTGTAATATTAATTATTATAATTTTATTTTATTTTTATAAATAAATCAATTATAATATATAATTAATTAGATTTAATATTTTAAAGTAATATTTTTCAGATGTTTCATATTATGAAACAAACAATCTTAAAACCATCTCTTAATTTCAGATTTCAGATCTTAAGACCACTTCTTAATTTCAGATGTGGTTAACAGACTTCAGACATTTAACTTATTAAAAAACAAATAGCACCGAAATCACTAAAATTACATATTTAGACTATTTTATACCCTTCCACACATTTAAATCATAAAATATTGTCAATTGGTTCATATGAACTCTTTTGAGTTCATAAATGGGTTAAAACCCAAATCACCTCTTCAAAGCTCCATATGAGCTTCTACTAACTTCCATTCGATTCCATATCAACATTTAACATATATGGACCAAGATTGAGCATATTTATCTTACCAAAACAACAAACTCAAATCCATAACCCATTGAAGCTCATTTGAGCCCTAGGTTGAGTTCGACCCAAACTAACTCAAACTACCGATGTAGTTGCATATTATGGCTCCATTTTGATCATATAACAACATATTAAAAGATTGGAGCCTTTACAAAACATTTTAACATAAACCCATTTAGGGTTTCATCTCCAAAAATGGAGAAATATAGAGAAAATGAAGAAGAAGAATCAAGGAGGTGATTATATCTTCAATGTTAGCACCAAATAACGATTTCTAGCCTTCAATCTTCAACCTTTGGTGACTACCCAAGCAAAACCCTAGAAATTCTTCTTCTTCTTTCTTTTTCCTCTTTGCAAATAAGTGTTATGTGTGTGTGTGTGTGTGTGTGTGTGTGTCTTCTTGGACGGTTTTGAAGAAGAAATGGAGGGGGTTTGGCCTTTGGCCACCCCCAACCCCGTAACTATGCACAAATATACAATGTACCCCCTTCCACTAAGTCTTTTGTTTGCAAATAAAAACTACAATGCTATTAGATGCAACAATTAATTAATCCAATACCTAATTAAGTAGTTTTGACAAAATTATTTTAA
>JAANYP010000147.1:215791-285059 GCA_020465985.1 Centrapalus pauciflorus
ACAACTTCATAACTTAAAATTAAATAAGAAAAAAAAACTAAATTTTCCCTAATTTCACGGTTACCCATCAAATCATTTCCTTAAAATCATGACTTTTTTTTCCATATTTGTTTTATTTTTAAGATTTCTCTTTCTCTCTCTTCTCTCTCTTTCTGCTCATGAATAAACCATGTGTCCACCACTAACGCTCTCCTCCTTCTCCCATGGTGCCCTATACACTGTCATCTTCTCCAGCGGTCTTCCACCCATTCCATTCTTTCGCGATCACCGCCGTCGTGATCACTAACGTCGATGACATGAACCCGGTACCATAAACACTTTCTCCCCCATTGTCGGCCTACCATAAACAAACACAATCGGCGATACCTTCTCTACCACGACACCACAACCTTGCCTTCGTGAATTGTGTGTCGCCGCCGCCGTAAATTGCTTACTTGAATCGTGAACCGCCGCTCACCTCCTCATCTTCATCTCTATTTGAACCGTGAACCGTTGTTAGCCGTGAACAGTGAACCGCCACTCGCCGTGAACCCTCCGCCTTCGTGAACCATGTACCGCGGCCATTGTGAATCGCTTGCTTGAACTGTGAACCGCCGCTCGCCTCCTCCTCACTTGCTTGAACCGGGAACAGCTCAACGTCCAAACCCTTCGCCTTCGTGAACCATGTACCAAAGCCGACATGAATCGCTTGCTTGAACCGTGAACCGCTGCTCGCCGATAACCACTCGCCTCCGCCGTGAATCAACTGTTCGTAGTGATCGTCGTGTGTACCTTGCCGTCGTTAACCACCAGCCTTTAGAAGCCCACCTCTTCACTCTCTGTCGTCGTGAACCACTCGCCTTCGTCGTGAATCAACTGTTCGTAGTGAACAACTAGCCTTGAACCACTCTTCGTCGCCGTGAACCACCAACCTTGCCGTCGTGAATCGCCTACCTTCTCACTCTCCATCGTGAATGGCCACACCCCTAAAATGCATTAAAAATGAAAGCAACCTCATCAAATGCGTATAGTTGTTAAAAATAGGGAGGGTGAACAAATGACTATTTTTCCCTCATATACTTGTCCAGGTTGTACAAAACTCTATTTAATTACAAAATTGTCACCTTGCATTCTATTGGCTGATTCACAATTTCAAGCAATTTCATTGGTTCTTATTGTCCTAATTTTAAGCACGGTCCTCATTTTATCCTCACCATATATATAACATATATATATATATATATATATATATATATATATATATATATATATATATATATATATATATATATATATATATATATATTGAAATTCAGTTAAAAACTTTTATGCACTTGGTTACCTCAGAGAACTTTTATGCATCATTTCTTTTAACAATGTTGCATCAAGGGTAAACACGGAAAAACAAATATATGGAAGCTAATTTTTTAAATAAATCAAAAAAATAATTTAAGAAATTAAATAATGCATCAATTACCTACCTAAAATCACTCTCCCTCGCACCTCATCTCTCTCCCCATCACTCTCCCTTTAACCGGTCACCCTCCTTTCCCCTCCCTTTCTCTCGACTAACCACCATCGACCGTTGCCTGCATCATTTCGACCAACCACCTTTACCTCCTTCACGTCAACAACACCACCACCATCTGCACTCCTTGAATCACACCATCTCTCGGCTAACCACCACCCCGACCGCCGCCAACAACCAACAACGCCGCTTGCAATCATCGACAAACAACACCACGACCATCAACTACACCGCCGATGTTGCCGCCTGCATTGCCTTGAACCGCCACCGCCTCCACTTGCACGTCAATCACCATCCACACTTGGTCATCGCGTCTCCTTCTCCTCCCCCTCGGCCACATGCACCACCGCCACCTCAAACGATGATGGTTAACGATGAACACGATGATGATGATTAACAGCGATGCATCACGATGAACATAATAAATACGATGCATAGATCAACTAATCGTAATAATATTAATGTTATTTTAATTTTAAAAAAATATTTATTTTACTAATGCCAATCTTTTTGCTATTTCCAATCTATTCCTAAATTTAGGTTCTGCAATGATCCCACTTATATATATATATATATATATATATATATATATATATATATATATATATATATATATATATAGAATATGGTTCGAGAGAGTACTTCCATTATGCAGCGCACCTGAAGGTACCATCTTTAAAAAAACTTTTTATAAACTTTTTTTTTTCATAAACATGTTTTAATTAGCATTATGAAGATCGTATGTAAATTTCACATACATTCACATCTCCTAGCTCCTAAAAAGTGATGTGAACACACACTTACATGATTTTGAATACATGTGAACTCACATTTATGTGATGCGTGTTTTCATGCCCTTAGAGTTTTCGGATTTGCGTGAAATTCACATATGATCTTCATCATGTTAATTAAAACATGTTCATGAAAAAAAATTTCATAAAAAATACTTTTAAGACAGGTACCTTCTGGTGCGCTGCATAATGGGTGGTACTCACTTGAACCTAAATCTATATATATATATATATATATATATATATATATATATATATATATATATATATATATATATATATATATATATATATCTGCTGCTGTCATGATCTTAATTCTTTCTGTTTTGTTTTCTAATCAAGGAATGTTGGGCTGCTGTTGTTGCTGCTTTTAAACCACAAAATACACATAAATTAGCTATCTTATATGCATACATGTTAAGGTCTATTGTATGCGAGTTAAGGGACTTTAATAGTCCAGAAACTCAACATATTGCTGAGTTACGGACAGCCTTTGATCATTGTGTTTTGTTGCCACAATCACACACAAATATACTCTGTTTCTTCCTTATTATATTGCAGCGAAATAAAACTAATTAAAGTCGAATTGAATCTTATGTTAAGGGGCTGCTATATTTGTAAGTCTCTTGAGATTGATATGGGTGAGTTATGGTACATTTAACACTTCCGAGATTTATATGAAATAGAAAAAGGAACTGCTGCCACTGTTCTTCATTCTGTTCTTCATTCTGTTTTCCAGCAACAAACATCACCACTACGAGACTCACAAATCATGGAGTCTATCATGCACTCGCACATTTAATTTTTATTCAAATACATGTTAAGGGTGTTGCTGTTTAATTCCACAACTAGACCGAGACTTAATCTCATTCTTCGGACTACGACACACATATACATAGCTTTATTTTCTGTTTTTGTCAGCAAAGTGCTGCTGATTTGTTCTATTTTCCAGCGATACACACACACAATACTCATATGTTGTTGCTGTTATTTTGTTATTAACATCCACACATGACAGCAGTTGGAAAACAGAAAGAAGAGTCACAAGTCCAGTTCGAGACTCATCTCCAGGACTGAGTTACGGACTGAACATGTACACCCACATTCGCTATCTATTTTAACTGTTATATGCAGCAACAATTTAAAGGATTATGGGCGAATTCACATAATAAATGATCAACCAAGCAACACATTAATGGATTAAAGCGAAGGCCGAAGGCCAAGGCCTTCTTCGCTCAAGTCTCGGCCTCACTAAAACACAGAACAGAGACAATTTAAGTTTCTCACTTTTGAATTAAATCATCAAATTAATCCCTGAAAATGCTACGATCATAAATTAATCACTAACTAAGAACACGCATGTAATTAAATTCAAGTTTTAAAACAAGCTTTAATGATCAATTTGGAGGATTGAAAAACATTATTGAACTTCAACCAAAACACATTTTGATAATATAATTACATTGATTTCTTGTTGTTTGTTGCTAGATTGGATGATTTCAACTTGAATTCTTGAACATTGCAAGATGGATTTGTGAACATTGCAAGATGGATTTCAACTTGAATTCTTGAACTTACAAATATTTCAATTTGATTTAGAAAGTGATCAGATACATGTTTTCTATGGATTTTTATTTAATTAATTTTGGAAAATTGACAACTCACACCCCCTTAACTTAATTTTCTTTTTATTCATCTTAAACAACTTTGCTAACTATATATACAACTTCATAGTAGCTTTTATTAACTTTAGTTTCTTAAATAAAGTTACTTTGTTAATCCTGTAACTAAAATTACATTTAGCACACTAATTAAAGCTAATTAAATTTCAAGTCGTTATAATTTATGTGCATGGTGTTCTGCTTTGATATGTAAAGCGTGGTGCATTTACCAAAATCTACATCATAAACCTCGAAAGGAAGTTAATTAAAAGTTTTCTAAGTTCAAACTTCCATTTCAGTACATAAATAAACCCAAACCATAACATTTGGAGTATGCTAAAGTAAAATATTTAGTTATTACAACCAAATCGAAAGTCTAGGGATATACTAATCCCAATGACAAGTTCAAATTATTAAAGTGCGAATCTGATACCTGTACCTTACCTTATCAGCTAAAACCTTACCTTATCAGCTAAAACTGTGAAGTTGTCCCTACAATTAGGGTAAGCATTTGCCTAGCGAATACCAGATTTAATAGCATAAATAACATGAGTGATACAAGTATCGGCACAAATCCACATATGTAGCACCCGGCCTACCCTGCAGTGCGTCCACGAATAAGGTAATCTATGTAGACACTGGCCTTCCCAGTACAGCTTGTGGCACTCCCGACTTACAACGTATCAAAACATGCCACATAGGCATGCAATCATCACATAAATATATAGTATGTATACCGGGGAAAGGTTCTCATATAATAGCTCATTGTGATGAAAATGATATCAGATATATAAGTCTAACATGACTGTGAATTGATAAGCATATCATAAGAAATGAAAAAGATATCCAATATATACACATCATATATGATCATTCATGGAATTAAATCAATTACTCATGATGCTCGCATTCTGTAATCACCAAACGACTATTATCAACGGAGTATCTCCTAATGATTTAAATTGATTCTTGTATATCCTTTCTATGCTTAATTATAGGGATACCATCCTTTGTATTTATCTTTTCATTTATTGTTGTAATTCCTTTATATATATGTATTGTTAAATGCAGAACTCATCCTTAGTGGTGAATTTTATTAAATCTTATAAACCCTCACATGGTATCAGAGCTCATGACTTTCGGCTAAGGGGAGGAGATCAGGGAAGGAGGGACCCGGTTTAACAGCACGTTGAGCGGTCGAGAAAGTCTCAAAGGACGGACCGAGCCCACATAGGAACCAATGTACTTTGTCAACATCATCAACGGGATGACCAATGGCCGTAAGTTGATCACAAAGAGATCGAAATTTTCGACCAAACTCAGGATCAGACATAGTACCCTTTTGTAGTTGGCGCAATGAATCACATAGATTCTGCATGCGTTCCACAGAGTCATAACTATACGATTTTTCAAGCGCACGCCATACATCAAAGGCGGTTGTGAGGCCAAGAGTTTTGGCCATAGCTTCTTCAGAGAGGGAGGATTGAAGTATGATAAGGGTACGTTGATTGTGTTCTTGCCAAGAAAGAAAGGCAGGGTTTGGAGAGGTTTTATTATCAGCGGTTATGGTGGCCGACGGCGCAAGGATGGAGCCATCAATGTAACCACTGAGATTTTGATAGGAAAGGAGAGGAAGAATTTGATTCTTCCATAGAAGATAATTGGTAGGAGAGAGTTTGATGGTGAGCATATGGAGAAGAGTGGCAAGAGGTAAGGTGGAATCAGTGGTAGCCATGGAGAAGAACAGCAGCGTTGAGTAGAGTTAGAAAGGAGGAGAGGATCGGAGGCTGGTTGATACCATGTGAGGGTTTATAAGATTTAATAAAATTCACCACTAAGGATGAGTTCTGCATTTAACACTGAATTTGCAATCAAAGACTTGGGACGCCTAAGTTATTTTCTTGGTCTTGAGGTAACATATGATGCTAATGGGTTATTTTTAAGTCAAGCAAAGTACGCACATGATATTCTCACTCGTGCTCGTATGCTTGACTGTAAACCAGTGGGAACTCCTTTATCCACCACTGATGCGCTTTATAGTCATGGTGATGTTTTTAATGATTAGACCATGTATCGATCTTTAGTTGGGGCGCTTCAATATCTCACCATTACACGTCCCGATCTATCCTATGCGGTTAATCAAGTTAGCCAATTTCTCCATGCACCCACGATTGATCACTTTCAGGCAGTGAAACGGATTTTACGATATGTTAAAGGCACCAGTTCTCATGGTTTATCGTTTCGCCATTCTTCTACTCCATCTCTAATTTGGTACTCTAACGCTGATTGGGCTCGTTGCCTTGAAACTCGTCGCTCTACTTATGGTTATTCTATTTTTTTCAGCGGCAATCTCATCTCTTGGAGTGCTAAGAAACAACCTACCGTCTCTCACTCAAGTTGTGAATCCGAATATCTAGCAATGGCCAATACTGCTGCGGAAATTGTATGGGTTACTCATCTTCTTCGTGAACTTAATGTTATACCTCCGGATCGACCTACTATTCTATGTGATAATCGTAGTGCTTTATTTCTTATTTAAAATCCCGTATCTCACAAGCGTGCAAAGCATATTGACATTGATTATCATTTTGTTCGAGAACTTGTCAGTTCTGGCAAATTGTACACCAAGTTTGTGCCCACCAAGCTTCAACTCGCGGATATATTTACAAAAAGTCTTCCACGCCCTCTTTTTGAGCATTTTCGTACTCAGCTTCGCGTTGTCCCCCCGCCGTTTCGCTTGACAGAGGGTATCAACGGAGTATCTCCTAATGATTTAAATTGATTCGTGTATATCCTTTCTATGCTTAATTATTGGGATATCATCCTTTGTATTTATCTTTTCATTTATTGTTGTAATTCCTTTATATATATGTATTGTTAAATGCAGAACTCATCCTTAGTGGTGAATTTTATTAAATCTTATAAACCCTCACAACTATCCAATATCAGCTGAAAACAGGACTAAAAACCATGCGCCTCATATAAGTCACTAGAATCCTGATATCAAAATACATGCCTATTTATCAATGTTCTTAACTCTATAATTTACTAACTCCATTATCTTAATTAATTAATTAAACTTCTGAGACTAATTTGGAAAAACATCAATATATTTGTTAAAATTATTAAGATCAAAGAATTCACATCTTTAAGTTATTAAACCAATATAAAGTGTCTAGATTTAATAATAATTTAGTTGTTATAAGCTCATAACCTTCAAATAAAAGCAATTGATCCATGAATTTTTTATAAGTTTTAGTTCATTAAGTTAACAACTTACATTTATAAATTATATATACATACAATTTTCAAATTGTCTTGGCCAATGTGAAAGTGCCGCGTGGCCCACTTTGAATGATTGATTTTTTCTTTTCTTTATTTAATGTAAAATTTTCATAACATACCCTTATCTTAGTTTTATCTTTTATTTAACCTCTTTATTTTAATAAATTTTTGTTTAGTCGTCTTTTAAATTTCTTATTACAATATTTTCTTACACATTTAAAATTATGATTTTAATTGTACGTATGTTTGGACTTGTCTTTTGAAACTATTATGTTTATGTTTAATTGTATGAAAAAGACTTTATTATTCAAATACGCAATACAAGATTTTAATGAAATTGCTTTATAATAAAAATGCAACTAACTATATTTATATTTTATTAAATACAATCATGTTTAACATTGAACATTCTTTTTATAACGTTGGCAATCCCTAACCGATGTATTTGAGACCTTACCATTAAATTTATATTTGATTCAATTCCGGTTCTGATCCGATTTAATAAAGAATCGTTTGTAATTTTAGCATTGCAAAATCTAGAAAACTTATTATGATAACCAACTAACAGTATCATTTTCTTGCTTCTTGGATATATATATATATATATATATATATATATATATATATATATATATATATATATATATATATATATATACCAGTTTTTGAATTCCCCTCTTCGATCATGGTTCAATTGTGTTTTGTTATTTGAATTGTTTGAAAAGTATTTATTCATTTGTTTTTCATATTTATTTTTGTAATTAATATTTTAGACCCAAGCAACACGCGTGTCTTCAATAACTCGTTATTAAACATTTAATTTACCAACAAAACAAAATCATTCTAATTTAGTTGTTAAATCTTAACTCATTAAAATCTTTATAGTTCTAAAGCTAATTTGTTTGACTATATTAAAATCTTTATAGTTCTAAAGAAATAATTATCCAAATAATAAGTTTCTAAGTCCAACTCAATTAAAATTAATCAATTAACTAAGTCCATCTAAATTAATCCAACTAAAATCTATTAATAACCTAATTATATAAATACTTAAATCCATGTTACATTTCAATAAGTAGCCACACAATAATTTAAATAAGTAGTATAACTTACGCATTAATCCTAAGTAGTGGCGCACAAACAATCCGAATATCCAATTTTGATCCGAAACCGAACCAAAACCGGATTGGACAAAACCGGTTTTTCTAATCCGGACCGGATTTTAACTGATCCAATTTTTTTACCTGTTATTTTCTTTTTTCCCCAACTCGTTAAATCCGGAAAAAACCGCTTTTTGAGCTGATCGAAAAATAGCCGTTGGCTATTTGTTGACCTTTTTTTGCAAACAAATTGCATTTTTGCCATCAAAGGTTTGTATAAATAGGTAGGCGATGTTTTAGATTGATCACATGTCATTTTAAACTATCTCTTTCGATAATTTTGGTATTTTTCAACTTTCGTAATCTCGAAAATCCGACTTTCGGTCTTTCATCATTTCTCTTTTCATGGCTAATACTCAAGATACTACTGGGCAATCTTCCGTCAGTGGAAATCTTGAAGTCGTGAGAGTGCTCGAAAATAAACGAATACGATTTATGTGAAATGTCGAACAAGTCAAAAAAGCGTGTTGCAAACTTTGTCAAAAATTCTTTGCACCCGAAGGAAACACAACGTTGAAAACCATATTACGAAATAATGCAAAGCACTTCGCATGAGATCCGATCTAAGTTAACCGAACGTTACCCTGCAAGGCGGCGTTTTCATTTACGACAACGACAAATTACGGGAAGCGTTTACAAAGTTCCTGATTACAAATCGTTGCCGTTTGATCACTTTAATGATGAAGCTTTCACGACAATGATTCAACGATTGATACAACCACGTTATACTCAAGTAAGTCGTACCACCATTCGTCGTGATGCTTCAAAAATGTGGTGTGTTGCGAGAGAAAACATGATTTTGGGTTTTCAAGAACATAATTATTGTGTTTCACTAACTTGCGACGTCTGAATTTCTCCTCACAACACCGAAAATTCTTTTTTAGCCGTTACGGTACATTGGTTGGATTCTCAAAATTGGCAAATGATGAAAAGAACGATCTCGTTTGAATTATTCGACGAACCACATACCGGTGCAAATTTATTTGCACTTTTGAAACGTGTGATTTGTCTTTATAAATTAGAAGGCGAAGTTTTTTCTATGTCTTTTTATAATGCGTCAAATAATACAAACGCGGTTTCGAGATTAAAATTATTATTCAATCCTATTTTAGATGGCGTATTTTTTCATACTCGTTCTGTTGCACACATTATAAATTTATCTGTGCAAGCCGGGTTGGAAGTGATTGAACCGATTAGATTAAAATTTAAAACGTTGATTAAATCGTTTCTTTGTTACAATAGCCAAAGACAAAATGCCTATAGACGTTATTGTAAATCGGTTAATAAAAAAACTTTGAGTGCCAATTTAGATTGTCCAACTCGTTGGAACTCGACATGGATGATAGATGCACTCCGCATTAAGGCAAAGGGAATCATCGCAACCGTTTCACAATCGCCTATACGAGAAGGGTGCTCATGTCCAAAACATTTATGCGAGTTCGAAATGGGAATTGATTGCGAAAATAACCGATTTGTTAAAGGCTTTTAAAGACGCAACAACTTATTTATCCGGTGTATATTACCCTACTAGCCCTTTGGTTCTAAATCAAAATTTTTTTTTGGCTTTCAAACTAAATGATTTTGAATTTGAAAGTGAAGTATTCCAAAATATTGGCAACGCAATGAAAGAAAAACTTTTAAAATATTTTAGGAAATTGCACCGGTTTTTACTTGTAGTGCCGCTTTAAACCCGACGATAAATGTTGGTGGCATGGAAACATCAATCGAAAGTATTGCGTTTGCTTTTGGTTTGCAAGAAGATGTGAATGAAACAAATGTTATAACAAACCAAGTAAACTTATTTAACAAATGTTTTCGAGAATTATTGGATATTTATTTACGAAAATACGGTGCGAGTAATGTAATACAAGAACAAATGAGAAGAGATGAATCATCTAGTAGAGGAGGAACCGAGATATCACTTTTTAACACACTTTTAAATTCTAAATCCGAACGAGTACGTACTACCACCCCGAGTAGCGAGTTAGGAAACTATATTGCTAGTGATTTTATATCGAAAATGATGTATGAAGAGTTTGAAAACCATGATCTTTTGGCTTGGTCTAAAGAAAATGAATCGGTTTTTTCGATTCTAGACGTCATGGTCCGCAATTTACTAACCGTCTAAGCTTCCACGGTAGCTTCGGAATCTGCTTTTTTTTAGTGGTAAGGTTATATCGCAGCAGAGGTCGTGACTAAGTCCCGAATCGGTAGAATGTTGTATTCATTTGAAGGATTATTTGGATGGAGCGGCTCGGGTGCAAAATGCAACGACCTTAGAAGATGTAATTGACGTGGATTTGGAAACAAATATACACAACGAAGCAGTTGAACTTGGAATATCACCTCCAAACGAAAAAGATATCGAAGACGACGATGATTGTGAGCCCGATTACCAAAATTTGGGTGAATAAAACAAAAGAAAACACAACATTGTGAACCCGAAGATCATAATTTGAATTTTTAATTTTCGTAGTTTTAATTATTTGTTGTCGTAATTTGTATTTTTTGTTGTCGTAAATTGAATTTTAGTCATATTAAACTTTTAATATATTTATTATCAAATATAACATAAAAATATATTTGATTGGAGTAAAATATATGTTTTTAACTTACTGAAATTATTCAAATGACTAATCTAGTTATTTATTTTATCTCATTGGTACTTGTACTTAAAACTTATTGTTGAAATGATACTTTTGATTACCGGTAGACGGCAATGATCTTATATTTGTGTTTTTTAGAAATATGAAAATGATCTATATGCTTATGTGGATTTTCTAAATTATTTATATTGATCAAAATCCACGTAAATCCATGTTGTACTCCAAAATAATTTTTCGATATGGTACGTGTAACTACTAATTATGTTGATATGGTAAATCCACGTAAGCATCATGTCATTAAAAACCTGTCACGTTGTCATTTAAATAAGCAAAAACTATCATATCAACATAGTTACTGGTTACAGGTACCATATCGACAAGTTATTTTGGAGTACAACTACCATCCGGTCAAAAAAAAAGTTAATTAGTCATTTAGGTAAATTGAGAAAAGTATGTTGCATATGTACGACTTTAACCCTTATAATTATAATGTTTGTAATTATAATTTATAATTATAAAAAAGATGGTGTGTTTAAGAGTTTTATTTGTAATTATAATTTATAAGTTATAATTATAGAAAATAACCCAAGCCCAAAAAAACAAAAAGTAGTAAAGTACCATCCAAATCTAGCTAAAAAAAAAAAAGAAAAGGTCCCAACCCAAAAAAAAAATGAATTTTATTTTTAAAAACTGGTTAGAAAAAAACCGGTTTCTAAAAATTCCGGTTGTTCTATATCCGAAAACCGGTTGCATAGCTTTCTTTTTTTGGCCCAAAACCGGTTAAAAAACCGCTCCGGTTATTAGAAAAACCGGTTTTTTTTCAAAAAAATCAGATCGGATTTAACTGATCCGGATCGGACACAAAGCAATTTTTGTGCACCTCTAATCCTAAGTTCAATATAACTAAAGTTAAACAACCCATTTAATTGATATTGACAACCCAAAACAATAATATTAATTGAGTCCAAAAACCTAATGGTGTTTCTAAAACCCACTAATAATTTAGTCGGCCACCCAAAGTAAATGGCCCAATGGCCTTTCTCCTTTGTTGTAAGAAATAAAAGATTGGATAACATGCATACAAACGGGAGAATTGTTTAAAATGGCAAGTAATTTTTTTCTTTTCTCTTATTATAGTAATCTTGTAAATTTTGTCTTAAAAAAAGAAACCTAGTCTTTGTACATTTCCGATTATATCATTTAACCGGAAAACAACAAAAATTAACCGGTAAAAAAGGGTTATACATAGGGTTTATTATTTGATATAACAACCTACTTTTTATTTTTTTGTTAATGTGGAAATCGATTTTATTTTTTACCATTTAATATATTGTTTTAAATAACAACTTACTTGATGTTTACCGGTTAAATGCTATAACCGGGAGAAAAACCAATGTTTGATTCCATTATTTGGGACAAAATATACGATATTGCTATAAAAAAAAAAAAGAGAAAAGTTGTTTGCTATTTTGAGCAATTTACGTGGATAGAAAACACCACCATCAGGTTAATTAAATAACCCAAAAATAATTCTCTAAAGCCCAAAGCCAGACCACCCCCCTTGCTCGTTTATGGAGAAAGACATAGACAGAACACATAAACATAGCAAATCGGCGGCCATAGGAAGGGACTGCCCTTGCCGGCGGCGGCAAACTCGCCGGTCGTGCCCTCCATTAAATTTCTGATCACCCCTATAGCAATTATTTTAAAGATTTGTATCTCAAATCCTTGGTTTTCAAGCAAATTCAACCCAAAATCATAAACTCCAAATTTATGGACTCAAATAACATTCAAATCTTGATTCTATATAGAAAATCTTGATTCTAATTATGTTTCTAATGTTTTTACATAGATTTTTAGATTCAAAGGTTGCACCTACAAAATCACCATTAAAACTCCATTTTAAAGATTTTTCAAACTTAGATATATTTGAGAACTATTTTAATTAATGATTGCTTGTAACAACCTAGCTTTTAACCTCACTTTTAATTACCGTATTTGACTTAATAATTATTTGTGTTATAATTTAATTAAGTAGTGAAATTATTTAATTAAGCTAAATATATCAAAAGAAAGTGAAGTCTACTCTATCTCTCTCATTCTAAAAGAAAACCCACTGTTCTTCATCCTATATCATCACATAATTATCACAAGGATTGCAAAGAAAATCAAAAAATCAAATCAAGGAATCATCAAAACAAACAATAACATCAAGAATCAAGGTAATTTTAATATTTAGCAACTCATAAAAGCATATTTATATGCTGCGGTTTCTGGGAAAAATATGTAATCTTAATGTCTCCTAAAATCTCAAAATGTATCAACAAAACATGTTGTAATCATATAAGTAAATCCATGCATGTTCGTATCTACTAATTAATCCAAGTTTTGAGGCAAGGGTGAAATGTTATTTTGTTTCTAATTCTCTGCAAACTCTTTGTTGCTGTGTTGTCGAGAGACATGAGTATAAATTCCATGTTTTTGGCTCAAATAAATTTATTATTGTTCCACATTGTGTACCTAATAGTTACTGATTTAAATTAGGAAGAGTATGGTGCTGTGAATTAAAGATAAAACAAAAAGAAAGGAATCAGTGCGTATATGTGTTTTGCATGTGTACCGAGACCACCTAAGGAATTACCGAAAATTTTTAAAATTTTCATCTCACTTTTCTTAAAAAATTAAAACTGTTAGTGGACCTTTAGGGACATGTATTTGTATTTTACCTAGTTTGGCCCAGTGGCCCACCTAAATGTTTATTTATTGTTGATTCACTCAATGAAAGATGCAAGGGAAATTACCCAATTAACATGTAGTTTGGCCCAATGGCCCACCTAAATGTTTATTTATTGTTGTTTCACTCAATGAAAGATGCAAGGGAAATTACCCAATTAACAAAAACTTGTTTACTTAACAACAATTTCACAAAATTTCGTTTCACTTTTCAAAATACCACTTTTCATATTCTCTCTTACTTTTCTATTACCTACCCTATATTTTTTATAATACTCTATTTCTCTATCTTACTTTTCTATCACCTATCCTGTTTTTCTTATTTTATAATCACACATCTTATTTTTCTTAAAACTAAAACTAGATCATCATCTAAACAAGTTTTCACTTTTTATAAAAACTCTTTTTTTTCTAAATACTGTAACTTGAAAACTGAAATTGAAAAATGACTAGTTTTCGTGAACTAAACGCAACCAAGATTCTGTAATCCTAAGTTACCAAAACAACAACCATGTATTTTACCGAAACAAGCATTTAAATGCAAATTAAATCAGTTCAGCACCAATATATATACCAACAGCAACAATTCCTTTTCTATTCTCTTAACAATTTCGGATGTATTAACCGAGATTAATCTCGGATATGTGTGAACATAATCTCGGATATATTGAATAATTAACAGCAATCCTTCTTCCTTTTTAAGCAATCTCAGATATGTGTGTGTGAACCCAAAATCTCAGATGTTTTAACCGAGATTGGTAAATCTCCGATGTTTTATCCGAGATTGATCTTGGTGATATGTATGTGGGTGTGTGATTGTTATGAAAATAAATAAGAAACGGGAGAGTATGCAGTCAAAAGCTTACTGCTTTAATCAATTCAACTCAAAATAGGTGAAGGAACTAAATACGTAAACGAACCCCAAAAAACTAGGATGACTAATTCCACTAACTTATCAACTAACCCACTACTTATTTTGAAGCTAAAAATACTGAAGAAAAAATCAAATAAACTCCTAGGTACAACTCAATAACATAAATGTACCACTGTGATGCAGATAGGATTAAACTCCAACATACTCCCCTTTAATCCATGTCTGCATGTGCTATGTCTTTCACACCCAAGAGCTTCTTCATCTCTGTGAACTTCACCTTTGCCAGTGCCTTAGTTAACACATCTGCACGTTGTTCTTCGGTTCGAATGTACTGAACAACAATCTCTCTTCTTTCAACGCATTCACGTATATAGTGGAACCGGGTATCAAGATGCTTACTCCTCCCGTGGAATACATGGTTCTTCATCAGTGAAATTGCTGACTTGTTGTCTACATACAACACAATCGGTTCAACTTGAGACTTAAGTAGATGACTAAGTAAAGATCGTAGCCAAACACCTTGACATGCTGCACTTGTTGCAGCGATAAACTCCGCCTCACATGATGAAAGTGCCACTGTTTTCTGCTTCTGTGAGCTCCACGAAATCAGATTGTTGTTGAAATGAAATACCATTCCGCTTGTGCTCTTTCGATCATCCACATCACCTGCCAAGTTGCTATCGGTAAACCCCACCAAGGTTTCATTTAATTTGTTGTTTGCCATGAGTAGCATAGACCCGTGTATAGCGTTCCCTTGACATACCGTAAAATATGCTTCACGGCTTGAACATGTTGAGTCGTGGGTCGTTCAATGTATCGGCTCACAATCCCAACGGCATAAGCTAGATCGGGTCGAGTGTGTAAAAGATATCGTAAACTACCAACTACACTCTTGTACTCGGTTGGGTTCACAAGTACTCCGGCTCCATCCTTGCTGAGTTGCAACTTTGGTTCCATTGGGACTTTAGTTGAATTAGAATCTGCCATTCCTGTTTTTTCAAGAATCTTCTTTGCATATGTGGACTGCCTCAAACAAATCCTCCCATTATCTTGTATTACTTCGATTCCCAGATAATAAGAAAGAGACCCAAGGTCACTCATTTCAAATTGACTTTGCATTTGGGTTTTAAACTTCACTATAGCAGCAACATTTGTTCCTGTCACTATCAGATCATCCACGTAAACTCCAACAATGACAGTCTCTTCATTTAAATGTTTTGAATACACTGCATGTTCATGTGGGCAGCGATTAAAACCAAGGTCTTTTAAACTTTTATCCAGCCGTGTATTCCAAGCTCTTGGGGCTTGACGAAGCCCGTAAAGTGCCTTAAACAGCCTATACACCTTCAAAGGCTGATCTTTTTTCACAAACCCATCAGGTTGGGATACATAGACTTCCTCTTCGAGCTCTCCATTCAGAAACGCAGATTTCACGTCGAGACGGTGTACTTCCCACCTCTTCGTTGCTGCTATGGCTAGTAACAACCAGATTGTCTCCATTCGAGCGACGGGTGCGAACACTTCCTTGAAATCTTTACCTTGCTTCTGAACGTAGCCTTTCGCGACAAGCCGAGCCTTATATTTGATCACATCACCCTTTGAATTTCTCTTTAGCTTGTACACCCACTTCAACCCAATAGGTACATGCCCTGATGGTAAGTCGGTGAGTTTCTAAGTGTGATTTCTTTCGATCGAGTCCAGCTCCATTTTCATAGCTAGCTGCCATTCTTCATCCTTTTCGGCTTGAGCATAGTTAGCTGGTTCATCTTCATCGATGAAGTACAACTGATCATTATCAAGTTCCACCCTCTCAGCTCGCGAATAAATATCAGTGAGCGGTCGATAACCTTTTGGACCACAACTACTCGAGTCGTTGGCTTGGGAATCGACATTAGACATACGAGCACTGCCTCCTTCACTTGGGTGTACATTACCCAAGTCGGGGAACTCAAAACTCTCTTGTAAAGCATCAACAGAATTTGTATGTGAGGTGTTTACAGGTGCAGAGGTACCTGATGCATCGACTTGCGATTGCGTCTTGTGGTCGTCACTTGAGCACTCTGTTTCAAATATTTTAAATGATGTGACCTGCGACGACTTATTACTGTTAGCTTCATCTGACCAACGCCAACTTCTCCCCTCTTCAAATTTTACATCTTTGCTAATGTGCAGCTTATCCGTTTCAGGATCATACAAGCGACATGCTTTTATACCCGGTTCTACACCCAAATAAACCATCTTTCTGCTACGATCATCAAGTTTTCTTAAATACGGGCTTGGGACCTACACGTGAGCAACACAACCAAAGATTTTAACATGATCCACATTTGGTTTCATACCTGACAATGCTTCATAAGGAGTGCAATCAGTTAGCGCTTTAGTGGATAGTCGATTCAGAATGTACACTGCATGTCTCACTGCCTCCCCCCAAAAACTCATCGGCATATACTTGTTTTTCAACATACTTCTTGCCATTTCAACAACGGTTCGATTTCTACGTTCCACAACCCCGTTTTGTTGTGGGCTGTATGGTGCGGTGAATTGCCTTCCTATTCCAACATCTTCACAATATCTTGCAAAATCGTGTGACATGAACTCGCCACCGCGATCTGTTCGAAGTGTTTTAATCCTTCGATTGACTCGATTCTCAACAAGTGTTTTAAACCGTTTAAAGGCATCTAACACTTCACCTTTGTTCTTTAGCAAGTAAACCCACATTGCACGACTATAATCATCTACTAGCAACAGGAAATACCTATTCCCAGCGTTCGTTGGAGGCGAAATTGGACCGCAGAGATCTGCATACACCAACTGGAGTACAACTTTGGACCTGTTTGTGGACTGGTTTGGAAAGGAATTTCGAACTTGCTTTCCTACCAGACATCCTTCACACAGTTGGGTTTGATGATGGATTTTAGGAAGGCCATGCACCATCCCTTTTGCTGCCATGGACTCAAGGGCTCCTTAGTTTACGTGACCGAGACGAGCATGCCACAACCATGCTTCATCATCCAACTTTGCCACTAAACAAATTGGCTCACATTCTTCAAGTATTACTTTGTAGAGCCTATTCGGAGACCGACATGCCTTCATAAGGAGTTTTCCCTGTCTATCAAAGACCTCGAGTGATGATCCACGCATAGCAACACTATTACCGTCTTCCGAAAGCTGACCCAAACTGATAATGTTATTACATAACTTTGGAATATAGTAGACATCTTGTAACAGGCGTTGTTCCCCATTCTTACACCGAAATAAAATCGATCCCTTGCCCTCGATTTGAACTGTGGACTCGTCACCAAACTTCACTCGTCCCCTTATGCTTGTATCCAATTCTCTAAACTTCGACCTTTGACCGGACATGTGATTACTAGCGTCGTTGTCCAAATACCACAGATTAGACTTCACTGACTCACCCTCTTGCAAATTAAAATACGGGGTTACATGTTCTTCATTTAACAAGATCACATCAGTTTCATCCTCCACACTTGTCGTCATTAGAAGTGCAGGTTCTTCCTCACGAGTTTGTGACAGATTTGCCTCCTGGTGGTTTCTATCACGACGGGGCTTACGACACTCAAATGCGTAGTGTCCGAAGCCATCACAATTGTAGCACTGAAGCTTGCTCCGATCCCGAGCTCTAACGGTCTCACGATCGTGGTCTCGGTTATGGTTGAAAGAGTTGTTGTGTCGTCCGCCTCTTCCACCGCCTCTCGACCGACCACGACCTCTACCTCGGCCTCGATTCGAGTTACTTTCTCTTTGTTGTGATCTTCCACCTGCAGATGATTCTCCCTCTGCCTTCTTAGCTCTTGACTGCCATTCCTCTCGGGTTAGCAAAAGCTTATTCGGTGGTGCATTTTCTGCTTGTCCACGTAGCCGCTCCTCATGGGCCTTCAACCTTCCCACAATCTCTTCAACCATCATAGTGTCAAGATCACCGAATTGTTCTATCGTCGACGCGATCTGGAGAAACTTAGTAGGAACGGCTCGTAGAAGTTTCTTCACCACATATGATTCTTCTACGGCATCTCCAAGAGCTCGGATGTTGTTGACAATATTGTTTAACTTCATTGCAAAATCGTCAACACATTCAGTTTCTTTCATCACCAGGACCTCAAACTCTGCCTTCAATTGGATCTTCGCATTCCTCACTCGATCAGCCCCAAGGTACATCGTTTTTAACGTCTCCCATGCCTCCTTCGCCGATTGCTTCTCCGCCAGAGACAACAACATCTCTTCGGGGATTCCTTGATAGATAGCAGCCATCGCCATCTTGTCTTTTCTTTCCTCCACGGATTTTTTCGGATCCGTAGGCTCGATCGCTTCCCAAACTCCTTGGGCTTGCATGAAGACCTTCATCTTTATGGCCCATGCGGTGTAATTGTTCTTTGCTAGCATCGGGTAATGGAGGGTGATCTGCCCATCTTGCTTCTTTGCTGCGTCCATTGATGAGTTCTGAGCGTTCTGTCGGGGCATATACTTTGGTATTCAAGGTGAACCTGGCCGGCTCTAAAATAAATAAGAAACGGGAGAGTATGCAGTCAAAAGCTTACTGCTTTTAATCAATTCAACTCAAAATAGGTGAAGGAACTAAATACGTAAACGAACCCCAAAAAACTAGGATGACTAATTCCACTAACTTATCAACTAACCCACTACTTATTTTGAAGCTAAAAATACTGAAGAAAAAATCAAATAAACTCCTAGGTACAACTCAATAGCATAAATGTACCACTGTGATGCAGATAGGATTAAACTCCAAACGAATAAAACAGAATACGCCTTTCTCTTTGCTTTTTAAACATAATCTCGGATAGGTGTATAAAGCAGCAACCTTTCCTTCCTTTTTGTATATATATACAATCTCGGTTATTGTATGTGTGAGAACCCACTCTCGGATGTGTGTTTGTGTATGTCCAGTAAGTCCAGCAGCTTTTTATCTCTTTTCTTTTGTGTTTCATAAATGAAGTATGTGGGTGGGTGGGTGCTGTGTACTTGACAGAATCAACAATATTGTGTGTCAGTGTGCTGTCGTAGGTGATAAAACAGAAAACAGAAGCATGAAAGTATCAGTCCTTTTATTCTTTTTCTGTTATGTGCAGCCTTTATACATCTTTTTTTAAGGCAAATTTTATAAACCAAACTTTCAGTACAAACAAGAATTCTCCAAGGCGGAGAAAAAACCAAACAAAAAGACAAACACCATCAATTTTTATTACAAAAGAGCATCAAGTTAAAATGCTTGTAGATTATATATACTTATATGTATTAAATTTAAATTATAAGAATTTATGTATGAATGACTTAATATCAATATATGTTAAGTTTATATAAATGGATACTAGTAATAATTCTTGTTTTGTATTTTTTAAAGAATAATACATACGTGTTTACTCAATAGATACAAAGCACATAAGTCATAACACTTAGTTTATACGTTAAATAAAGGCATTAGGATAGGGCAAATGACTAAAAATAGTAACAAGTTTTGACATTTTTGTTCGAATATGTTTTGTTGATGAAATACAAAGTCTAGGGTATATTTTGTAATTAGTTCATAGTTGTAAAAAGTATATAATAGTAGTTGACTTTGTAAATGAATATAGATTTGACATTCTGCAAATTGTATCCGCATGGATTTCTAGAGAATTAGGGCAACAGTGTTAGAAACTTCTCATTCTCCTTTGTAATCATTTTGCAATCAATCGAAGCATTCAGTTAGTATTATCAATTCTGTTCTTGATTAATTGTTGTAATTGTTGATTGATTGATAGGATTCATAATTCACAATTAATATCAGAGCCAGGTTTCCTAGCCAAAGATAAGGAAGCAGGAAAAGCCCTCATGGCAGAGGATGATCATTGGCTACAGCTGTCAGAGGATGAAGACATACTGGATGAGGATGCTCATATATGCTTGAAATCAGAAGTCTTCAATGAATCGGAAATGAGTGAGTCAGCTATGATAGCAGAAGATGAGGTATGGGTTGGGCTAACGGACGAAGAAGATGAGGAAAAGCAAGAGTCTTATGAGGAAGAGACTGAAGAGTTCGCGTTGATGGCAGTAGGAAAAGCTGGATGCAGCAATGACAAGGATACTGATGAATCAGAGTCAGAAAAATCAGACAGTTCAGAAACACCAGAGGTAAATTCTAACTCTGACTCTGAAAATGATGATTACTGTTTGCTTGAAGAAAAATTAACACAAATGGCCTTTATGCTTAAGAAATTTGAAAAATCATTAAAGGCTGAAAAGAAACATGTTCACTCTTTGGAAAACAAGTTACGTAATGAACATACCTTAGTCTTAGATTTTTCGAAAGATAAAGCATTGACATTACGAGCAGTTTCAGATTTGAAAGACAAAGAAAAGGAACTTCAAAGCAAAATCCAAGAACTTAATAACAATATATCTGACCTACAAGAAAAACTGAGTTTGGCAGAATTAGAGGCTTCAAATTTTTCTGTAAAATATCATGCCATTTTTGAAGAAAGAACTAAGCATTATGAGAAAATAATGAAAATGGAAGATAAATTTATCAAAAGAGGTCAAACAGATCAAACTATCTATTTAAATCAACCAAAAGACACAGAATTTTACAATTCTAAATCTGGTATTGGTTGGAAAAATCCTAAGTATCTGACAAAGGCTATCTCAAATTCACCGACTTTATATGATGTCAGATATATGAATCTAAGATTAAAAATGAATTTTATGAAAGCATCCGATGAGGTAGAATCTAGTGAAGAATCAAAAAGATTAAGATCAGATAAAATGCAAAATTATGTTGACTATAACAGAATAAATGAATCAAATAATAATACTGACATTAAAGAGGAGTATATTCAGACATATTCTGAAAAGGATTTATCTGAATCTACTACTCAATCTCAAAAGTTATATTTACCATTTTCAATTCTTGAAAAGATAAACTCTGATCTCGAATTGAAAATCAAAAACTTTGAGACAGAAAATCAATCTCTAAAGGCTGAACTTAAAATTCTGGAACAAAAGTTACAAAAACAGCCTAAGAACAAAATGTTATCTGATCCATTATCTTCAACTTCACTAGCTTTTATCAACTCTGAAAAAGAATTTGATCTAGAAGAGATGTTAGTTAAAATTGATGAATTTGTAAAACCTTTATATAACAAACAATCAGATGATCATAAAGAACCTGTTAAAATTCTGCAAAGATTTCTACAGATTCAAAGAAATCATCTGAAAATTCACCAAGTTTACAACAAAAGAAGGAGAAAACAAAAGTTACTTTTGATACTCCTAAATTTGAAAAAGGTGAATCATCTTCTACAAAGGACTCAATTGCACTCAAAGTCCAAACTTCAAAAGGTAAGAAACCTTTACAGAAGAAACAAGTTTCTAAGATCACTAATTCTCATGTTTCTTCTATGTGAGATTATATTGTGAACGGTTCTCGCAAGCAAGTTTGGAGAAAGAACAGAAAAACAAGAAAATAAAACAAGAGTGGCGAGTGAAGAAAAATATTGTTACAGATAGAAATAGCAAATTTGAAAATTCTTTCTGTAATAATGAATTTGTGGATAAATCTTGTATCAAATTTTCTTGAACTGATTTAATTGCTTTGAATTCTGGTTCATGTAAATCTTTACTTGTAAAATCTGATAAGCTTGTATGGCAACCTAAGAAAAAGGACCCATATTTCAAACAGAAAAAGGTTCCACAGCAAAATCTTTCAAAAACAGTTCCACCGAGAATTGTACAAAAGTGGATGTCAAAAAGAATTGTTAAAAAGTGGGTACCTAAATCATCATCAATTGTTCAAATAAAAGACATATCTGATGAGAAAAAGCATCATCAACTGCATGATTTACCAAAATCAAAAGTACCCAACTATAAGTGGGTACCTCATGTGCTTTTTCGTCTTATAGGTAAATCATGTATGGTATCTTGACTCCGGATGCTCGAAGCACATGAACGGACAAAGAGAAACACTCACTAACTTTGTAAAAAAGTTCTGTGGGACGGTCAGATTTGGGAACGATCAGTTTTGTCCGATCAAAGGTTATGGGAGTCTTGAATACGATAAAATTACCATTCAGAAGGTCTTCTACGATGAAGGTCTTGGTCACAACATGTTTAGTATTGGACAGCTTTGTGATAAAGGATTGGAAGTCAACTTCAAAGCTAATAGGTGCAGCATTCGATCTGGAGAAGGAAAAGAAATCTTGGCAGGAAACAGGAAAACCAACTTGTACTCCATTGACCTAGCCTCCATTAATCTGAAAAAGGATGTCTGCTTACTGTCAAAAGCTACATCTAAAACAGCTTGGCTATGGCATCGTCGTCTTTCACAACTAAACTTTAATGAATTAACCAACCTAGCAAAAGGTGGGTTAGTTAAAGGGCTACCGACTCTCAAATTTCAAAAGGAGCAGTTATATGCCGCTTGTGAAAAAGGAAAGATGACTAGAGCTTCACACAAGTCCAAATCAGAACACTCCTCAACGAGAGCACTGGAACTGCTACATATGGATCTGTGTGGACCAATGAGAGTACAAAGTATTAACAAGAAAAAAAATATGTATTGGTGATAGTTGACGACTACTCACGATACACATGGGTTTTCTTCCTGAGGTCCAAATCTGATGCCACTGAAATCATTATAGACTTCATCCTGAAAATTCAAGTGAAGTTGCAACTTTCATTTCAGTCAATCAGATCAGATAACGGCACAGAATTCAAGACAAATCTCTCGAATCTTTTTTGAATTCTGTAGGAATCACACATCAATTTTCAGCTGCTCGAACTCCACAACAGAATGGTGTCATTGAACGAAGAAATCGGACACTAGTGGAAGCAGCAAGAACGATGAAGGAGTCATAATGGCTTCTGAACATAGCAGTTCAGGACCCGAACATAACAAGCCGACTTCTATGGAGTCAACTGAAAAGAGTGCAGAACATTCAGATTTAAATAAACTCTTTGAGAATTTTAATGAAGACTACTTTGAGAAGCCCAAAACTAATGTTTTAAATTTGGTGCCTGACAGGATTACTGAAGATCCCGTCGTAGTCTCGGATCATTCTCATCAACAAGTATCAGAAGAAACTGGAGAAGCATCGACAACAGATGTGCACTTGCCAACAGACAGTGTACTACATATTCAACCTCCAGAATCTTCTGAAACCCCCTTAACATCTGAACATTCATACCTCCTATCTCAGATACCTTACCGTCTACATCTGAAGCCAACCCCCGACTTCCCTATTTAGACCTAAATCCCAATCAAGACCACATCCAACCGTATCCACATACTTTCAAGTGGACTAGAAATCACCCAACGGAAAATATCATTGGTGATCCTTCTGCTTTAGTCCAAACCAGAAGAGCCATAATAAACGAATGCTTATTTTCCAATTTTCTCAGCAAAATTGAGCCGAAGAATGTGAAAGAAGCCCTTCTGGACGCTGATTGGATTGTCGCAATGCAAGAAGAACTAAATCAGTTCGAACGATTGAAGGTATGGAGACTTGTAGAGCGACTTAAAGATAAATCTATCATTGGCATGAAGTGGATCTTTAAGAACAAGAAGGATGAACATGGTGTCATCATTCGTAACAAAGCACGACTCATTGCCAAAGGATACAGTCAACAAGAAGGGATCGACTATGATGAGACGTTTGCACCTGTTGCAAGAATAGAAGCAATTAGGATGTTTCTAGCATTTGCTGCTCATAAAAATTTCACTGTTTATCAAATGGATGTTAAAACTGCGTTTTTAAACAGGGAATTAACTGATGAAGTATATACATATCAGCCCGAAGGCTTTACTGATCCTTCGAAACCTGATCATGCATATATTTTAAACAAGTCACTGTACGGTCTTAAACAAGCACCGCATGCTTGGTATGATGCACTTTCAACATACTTGTTGGAATGTGGATTCAACAAAGGTGCAGTTGACACAACCCTGTTTATAAAACGTTAGGGGCTGGATATTATAGTAATACAAATATATGTAGACGATATAATATTTGGGTCTACAAATCCTGAATTTTGTAAGAAATTCGCTTTCTTAATGTCCCAGAAATTCGAAATGAGCATGATGGAAGAAATAAATTTTTTCTTAGGTTTACAAGTTAAACAATTGACTGATGGTATTTTTATAAATCAGTCCAAATATATTCAAGACATGTTAAAGAAATTTAACATGGTCAACAGTACTCCTATTAAAACTCCTATGGCTCCGGATTCAAATCTAAACTTGATGAGGACATTTCAGGATAACCTGTAGATGTAACTCATTATCGAGGAATAATTGAGTCATTAATGTATTTAACCGCCAGTAGACCTGATCTTATGTTTGCTACATGTGTTTGTGCTAGATATCAGGCAAATCCAAAAGAATCACATTTAACTGCTGCTAAAAGAATTTTAAGATATCTGAAGGGAACACCAAACCTTGGTTTGTGGTATCCCAGAGAATCTTCATTCAATTTAACTGCTTTTTCTGATGCTGATCACGCAGGTGATAAGATGGACAGAAAAAGTACGTCTGGTGCAGTTCAATTCTTAGGTGACAAACCCATCTGCTGGTCATCCAAGAAACAACACTGTGTTTCATTGTCTACAGCTGAAGCAGAATATGTTGTTGTTTCTTCATGCTGTTCAAGTGTTGTGGATGAAGAGCCAATTACGAGACTACGGGTTTACACCACAGAATAACTGTTAGATATAAGTGTTCGTATAAAGGTAATAGTGTGTCCATGGTTTTTCAAATTTTTGTTTGATAAACTAAAATTAAAAGTGTGGTGGTTTGCGGTTTATGAATCTGAACTTGAATATGAAATTTCATGGTTGAATTCAACTCACACAAACAGAAATTTGAAATTTTATTTCAAAAGGTTTCGAGTTCATAAGTTTTCTGAAATTTGGATTTTTAACAACTATGTTGTTGTTTTTAATCAAAGTTCAGTAAAACAAAGTTGTTTGAAATAGATTTTCGAGTAAGGGACAAGTTTTAAATCAGTGAAAAAGTCCTTGAAATTCAATTTTTGAAATTCAGAGTATAAGGACTTGTATATAAATTCATAGAATACTTTCTCGATTGAAAGTATATTCGAGAAACATTTCAGTTTCAATCAAGTTAGATGTTTAATTATTCGAGAAAGTCATGTTTGTTAATCGAGTTGATCATACTTGGGTCTTAGAATTTTTTCAAAACATCAGTCTCGATTGGAACATGGGCCGAGAAACTTTGTGTTTCATCCGAGTTGGTTCTATGCTTTAATCGAAGATGTTTCTTTTTCATTCGAGTTGTATAGTCAAGGACTTAGAATGTTTTCTTTCGAGAAAATTCTTCCTTCATCGAGTTGGTCAAGAAGTCATTCGATAACACATCTAGGTTCGTTCGAGTTGGATGATCTTTCATTCGAGAACCTTTATATGTTGTTCGAGTTGATTCAAGCTTCATTCGAGAAAATGTTAATAGGATTCGAGTTAAGTCACAGTTCATTCGAGTTGGGTTTATTCTTCATTCGAGACTCTTCAAGAGTTAATCGAGAACTGTTTCATTTCATTCGAGTTGTATTTGTTCTTTATTCGAGACTATTCAAGAGTTCATCGAAAATCATAATATGTCATTCGAGTTTAAAAATATATACATTCGAGATTCATTACATTTCAATCGAGTTGTATACAGAGTCATTCGAGTTTTGTTCAAAAAATTTTCATAAGTGTTGGGATTTTAATGTTTTAAGAAAAATGTAACATTTTTTCAAAAAATTGTTTTAAATCTGTGTTTTTCTAACATTGGTCTCTGAAAGATTGACTTTGGAATCCTGTCAATAATATTTTCATATTATTGTCTGGAATCCCGATGCTTTAAACAGAAAAACATAAATTTTTATAATTTCTGACAAAATGTTCTATTTTTCTACTTTGAATAATTTCATTTGTTTGCCTGCTTTGTCTAACATGTTTATTATATTTTACAGGTTACAAATGGCATCTCCAAGTCAATCCCATCTTTCAAATTCTTCCGACTCCCATTCATCATCTAACCATACACTTGTTTCCAAACCCGTCCGTTCCACTTCAATTACAAGGCCTTCACCTTCTACCATAATACCTGACAATCAACTGGTTAAACCCAAATATTGCCTTCCATTCAAAGACAATAACCACCGCCTTGATACAAAAGTGATTAAAGTCAGTCCCCCGATCATCGTTGATATTCTCAAAGGACATCCTTTGGGATATCTTCTCCAATATAAACCTTCCATTCCACAAGTGTACCTTTAACAATTCTGGCACACAGTAAAGTTTGTTCCAGCAGATGGTAACCACCACTTCAAGGTTACCATTGATCAGTCCAAATCTAAGATCACTTTGGCCAGACTTCAACACAATTTGTTTCTACCCAGAAGGATTGATACAATTAACTTTCCAGAGTTAGCTGACTTTGAAGATTTCGTGTTAGATGAAGAGTTAGTTCATGACTTGATTTGCCTGGGATACTCAAAGCCCTTACCTAAAAGTTCAAAATTTCACCGAAATGGGCTAAACGGAGAATGGTACACATTGTTTGGGATTATCAATAGGTGTATGACATCAAAGCATACTGGCATAGATAGATGCAGTATTCATTGTCTCAGAATCTTTCACGAAATCGCATTCAACAAACATTACGATTATGCACAGTGCATCTGGGAAGATTTGAAGGAAATAGTACTTGCCAATACTACAAACAGATCAAGGAAGTTTGTACCGCTACAAAGGTTCATTCATATTTTAATCCGAGGCATTCTACGCGCAAACGAGAATATACCGAAAAGATCAAACTCTCAAAGAAGCCCAGATTACGTCATGATGAGCCTTCATGAAGTTCCGGATTCTCCAAATGCCAACATCATGCCAATACCGGAAGCACTGTTAAGGTATGCAGATCAATCAAGTGAGAATGTGAGGCTGTACCGAATAGATCATGCTCCCATAGAGACCCAAGAACCGGGTTCTCTAAACCAAGGAGTTATAGGACGAGAGGAACTTCAGCAAGGTGCTGAAGTTCAGGGAAGCCTTCAAGAGACTGAGGGAGAAGCGGGTGCTGAAAGGGGAGGTGAGGGAGAAGAGAGTAATTCTGATTCTGAACGTACATTGTCGAATATAAATGAGGGAGCGGAGGAAGGTGATGATGATGATGATGATGATGATGATGGACCTGCTCATGATGAGGGAGGAGCAATTCTAATTGATATAGTGAGTATAGCTCAAGAGAGTGTGAGGGATGTTCTAAACCAAGAAAGCAGGGATTTTACCACAACTGTTGTTAGCTCCCAACAGGGAGTTAACATTGAAGAAGTCAGTATCCCACTGACGATTGCACCCCCCACCATCCACTCAGTCTCCTCTCAACAGGAGAGTGTTTCACTTGAGCACCGGGATCATGCACAACAGCTATCCGATAATCCTTTGGATTTGATTGATATTGAATTCAGTACACATCTGCCAGAGTGTACGACTTCATTTTAATCACCATGTCTAGAATCGATACACGATAGGACACTCGAGTCTACTTCATTCGTTGAAGTAAGTGCAGCTGAACTTGGTGTCACTGCCGGAACATCCTCAGTTACGGAAGCATTCGTTGCTTCGTCACTTGAAGAGGGTGGAAGTCCCATCAGAGCTACCACTTTGCCAACACTGAGCACTGGCCACACAGAGGTTCTTTTCACAAGTTCCACTGTTGTGTCAACTGGAAGTCTTAGTGACCCAGTAGTTACTCTTTCCTCGTTCGTCACCGAAACATCTTTGAGTCAAGCGTTAAATGCTGCTGTTGCGGGGGTAAACAGTCATGTTTCTGCTCAACTATCTGAAGTTATGGCTCAAATGAGTAACATTCACAAGTTTTTGAAAGGAAAGTCCGTAGCCGAGGAGTCAGTGAAGCAACCTGATCCGAATCAAGCCATTGAAGAATTGAGGGACTTAGTGTTTGAGCAATTTGATGAAATGAGAGAAAGGATGATAGGGTTAGAGAGCACGGTGATCACTGCGTTAGGAAATTTATCAGAAAGGGTGGTGGCTGTTGAACAGACCTGCAAGGCTCAAGCTTATGCACCTAAACGTAAACACGATGAGCATGACGATGACTCCGATGATGCTTCTCATGAGGGGGAGAAGAGGAGGAAGCTTGATGAGCGTACACCGGGAATATTGTTGATAACCTATCCAGAGAAGGAGGCTGAGGTTAGAGAGAAAGAAGCTGGAAGCTCAAAAGAACATGCTGATCTTCTAAAAGGACAGGAATTGATTCTTTATGAAGATGTTCCTAGTCCATTGAACATTCAGTCAGAGTTATACAGTTTTGACGAATATGAAGAGTCTGAAGAAGAGCAACAAGAAAAACCTTTAATGATTGAAGATGTTATTGAGATTGAAGAATCAGAAGACGATGATGTGATAGAGCTAACAAATATTGCTGTTAGAGCTGAGAGGATTGAAGAAGAAGAGGTATTGGTTCAAGAGATATTAAAGGATGATATACTTATACAAACGGTTGAAAAGCCTGAGGTTATGATACATGTAAAAGAAGAAGAGACAGAACCGTTTCCGGTCGAAAGTTTTGTTCCTCCGGTTGTAAAGTAGGTGAATGAATTTGAAGTTTTGGAGAGGTTTTTTAATGAGTATGTGCTTGCTGATGAGACTCGAAAGCAACATCAATTAAGGTTTGAAGTTCAAAGGCTTGTTCAGAGAGAGATTGATGATATGTTGTGCCTTCTGAACGAAGAAGAAGTTAGAAAGAAATTAAAAAGGGGTCTGGAGCTTACCTCAAAGAAATCGGCTGAATATGTTAGGAAAAGGAACAAGTTGCCGTATCTTGAAGACCATCTAGATAAAAAGATTTTCTGCAAGAAGCAAGTGCCTTGTACATTCCTGAAGCTGCTGAGAGTATTGGAATCAAATCGACCAAATTTGGTGAACTATGCAAGCTTCCTTCAAAACAAGGCTCAGGGTGCAGACAAAGTTAGAAGTGAGTTTCCGATAGTGGATCTAGTAAAGATTGAAAAGGATAGTTTTGTTAAAATCTTTTATCCTACATTCACTGTGACAAGGTCGGATGGGAATACGTATAAGTATACAGAAGCATATGTGTTTTGGATGAATTTGGTGGACATTGAAGATTTGTTTGATGAATTATGTCGAAACAAAAGAATTGAGCTTTGCAGATTTGCTTTAAAGACTTTGTTTCATTTCATGCATATAAAGCTCGTTCTTATGTCAATCCAAGATCTTCAAATTGGAGTTGAAAGGGGCATGAGAAAGATTAATGTAACTCCACCAAACAGAGACATCAAATTTGCCGGAGAGTTAAAGAGTTTCAAGTTATCATGGTCAAGCGTCCAGTTGTCATGTACAAAGACAGAATTCTAAGGCTGAGAGCTATGAGGACCATTGAATTGAATAAGTTTTGTGATGGAACTCTCCAGAAAGTTATGAGTGGGCTTAAAGGAAAGCTAGCTGCTGATCAGAAAAGAAAGACTAAAAGAGGAGCCGTCGATGCAAATGACAAGAAGCTCATTGTTGAAGTTATTTCAAAGATAAAGTGGAGACTAACAAACAGAAAAAGTGTAAGAAATTTTGAGATGAAGTTGGGGCTTTCAAGATAAAGATTTGCTTATTTCATCAAAGGGGGAGATTGTTGGAATACGTTTTGTTGATGAAATACAAAGTCTAGGGTATATTTTGTAATTAGTTCATAGTTGTAAAAAGTATATAATAGTAGTTGACTTTGTAAATGAATATAGATTTGAGATTCTGTAAATTGTATCCGCACAGATTTCCAGAGAATTAGGGCAACAGTGTTAGAAACTTTTCATTCTCATTTGTAATCATTTTGCAATCAATCCAAGCATTCGGTTAGTATTATCAATTCTGTTCTTGATTAATTGTTGTAATTGTTGATTGATTGATAGGATTCATAATTCACAATTTTTATCATTAATAGTAATATTATTTATTTTTTATCATTTATAGTAACAACTTTTTATTTTATAATCAATAATAGTAATTGGTGACTTGCAAACCTGTTTAGCAGGTCACCAACTTTTCAGTTATCAAAAACAGTAACATCTTTACAGATTTTTATCAATAATAATAACATATCAAATTAAAACATAACTTTTTTATTTTATTAAGTTTTCTAATATTTCATAAACACCAAAATAAACTATATCTATATTCCGAATATTTACGGATAGATAATATCCGATTATATATTTTTACAATTATATATAATATGAATGAAAAAAAATATTATAAATCATTTCAATTTTCACTTTTTACAACAAAAAAACTAGGAATCATCATTTTCTTAGTTTTTCAGAACAAAATAATACAAATCGTTTCATTTTTTAGTTTTTTCCATTCTAAATGGGTCATAATTTTTATTTAAAAAACAAAAAAATCAGAATGAGTCTCAATATTTTTTCATTTATAAAACTATAAGCCGCAATAATTCATGGTTTTTCCATTCATAGATTAACTAAAAATGAATGGGTCGCAATACATTTTCATTCGTAGTACTTTTCATTTGGAATAAAAAAATTACAAATTGTTTGGTTTTTTAATAAATTCCAAACTAAATTGATTACAAACCATTCAGTTTTTAGCTTTCCCGAATGAAAAACTACAACGCAATTAGGTTTTAGATTTTTTTACAAAGAACTATAAACCATTATGATTTTTCGTACAAAATAATTGCAACTCATTATTTTTGTGTTTTTAACAACGAAAAAAAACAATGAATTATTCCAGTTTATAGTTTTGCCGAATTAAAAATATTGGAACCCATAAAAATGATACATAACCACTTGCAAACACTTGCTAAACCAATTTCCATAATTTAACAACTTATAACACAATCAACTCATTTAATTAGGGGTTTTTTACCTTCCCAAGTTAAAGAACACCCCAAGCCAAGATGAAGATGAATTCCACAGCTCAATTCGATCTGTTACGGCTTTTTCCCATTTGTTTGCTCTTATAAACACACACAACACTTCTGAATTGTTTTTGGAATGAATGAAAAGGAAGAAAAGAGTTAAACGTGTTATACATATAAACATATTGTTTATAACACGAGTTTGACACCGATACCCGATCTCGTTTTCAATATTTCATAATTAATATCAATATGCCTATTTAATTCTGTGGTATCATAATTATTAATAATTCGCTAGAATTATAACCCGGTGACATGTATACTCGACCTCGACACGTGTTCAATCCACTAATCGTCATACCATTGCCCCAATATAATATTAATAATTTAATCAACCAATAAATTAAATCCACGTTATTTCTCAAAGACGGGGTGTTACATTTTTTAACAACACAAAAGTTATGAATAATTGTGGTTTATAGTTTTTATAGCTTGAAAAATATTACAACCAATTTTTATTTTTAGTTTTTTATATAAAAAAACTACAACCCAATTAGATCGAAAAAACTAAAAAACCAAATTAGTTCATATTATTTTGTTGGGAAAAACTAAAAAGAAAATGATTCACAGTTTTTTCATTTGGGAAAAATGAAATTGAAATGATTCGTAATATTTTTTTCGTTCATATTATATATAATTGTGAATAAATAATCAAATATTATCTAATCGTAAATAAATATTCAGAATATATATTAAAATTTATATAAGGTTATGAAAAAAAAAAAATTGTAAAGAAATAAATTTAATGATATTAAAAAAATAGTCACTAAATATAGTAGTAATGTAATTAAATAAATTGAAACATAAATTTAGTTTATTTTGATGTTTATGAAATCTTAGAAAAACTTAAAAAATAAAAAAAGTTAGGTTTAATTTGATATGTTACTGTTATTGATAAAAATATGAAAAATTGTTACTATTTTTGATAACTGGAAAGTTGTTGGTGACCTGCTAAACAAGTTTGCAGGTCACCAATTACTATTACTGATAGAAAAATAAATACTATAAATGATAATAAATTAATAATGTTACTATTAATGATAAAAATGTCAAAACATGTTACTATTTTTGGTCATTTGCGCCATTAGGATATGAATATATCCATAAACATGTATATGTGAATTGGGTAATAAAATACAATTGGAAGCATAATTATGCTCATAATGCACAATGAGTAAGTACCATGATTAATTAAAGGTGCTTAAGTGAATACACATGCATTATTATGGACATATGAACATCAAATAAGTTCATGGTCTTGGTTTTTGGCCCTAAACCTAGCACTTTTAAGCCTAAAAGCCTGTATCCATGGCCCAAGTGCCTAATTTGCGTTGTAAATTTTATACAACTTATATGTAAGTTGTAAGTAGCTTGTTTAAGCACTATATGTCATTAGATGCATTCATCTGAGTTCAAAGTACAAAGAAAGCCAATGAATGATTAAATAAGTCATCACACATGTCCATGAAATGCATAAAAGCACATAAAGTCATTAAATCATGTCAAGGCTAAGTCATAAGCTTAATTGTGATGCAACAAAGTCTGAGATGACACGAAAAATCAATAAATGAATAGGTCTATGCATAAGCTACAGAAAGTTCCAGAATTCAACTGAAATATACAATTGTATTGTGTAAATGTCAATAAGCTTATGAAAACTGAATTGTCATACAATTAAGAGGTTCAACAAAATTTGAACTATGTTATAAAGCCAAAGTCTGTAAAGTCAAGCCCAGTCAATAAAGGCAAGCCAAAGTCAAATAAGAAAGTCAGAGCTAAAGTCAGTAAAGTCAAAACTAAAGTCTGTAAAGCTAAAGTCAAATCCTGAGAGAACTCAGGTGGTGGATTTTATCCGCTTACGCAAGTCAAAATCAACAGTCATGCCTTAAACAGTAATTGTGAGTTATAGATATAACTGTAAACATGTTTGTCTTCGCGTGAGACATAGTGTTGTTCTAGCTTTATTTAGAAGTCTATATGCTCAGCTAGAATGTGACCTGTGCACACCTTGGTACGGTGATGCCCTGTGGATCATGATAGCTTTTAATATATCATTCGGCACACATGTCTTTACAGTCTGAATATATTGTTGATGCTATCTTGATTCATTACTTTGAATGTTATCAGTCATTTGCTTTCTTATCTATGCTTTTCATATGCTTCAGCACCATTCATTCTGAGTAAGTCTATGCCCAGTCTATGATTAAGTCTACTATAATGTCCGCCCACATTGATTTACTGGTAGCTAGCCCAGTATGTGGCTGATCCCTACAATTAAAAGTGTGGGCGTGGGAATATACATCATCCGATCTTAAGTCCTATGTCTCACAATATCCGGTTGATAGCGGCAGCCTTGCTAAAATCGCGCTTAAAGTCAAAGTCAGAGCTTAAATTCAAAAGTCAAGTCTCCGCTTAAAATTGTCATAGCATGTTAACTGTTAAATCTATAATCTCACTAAGCGAACGCTTACAGTTGTTGTTGAAATATTTTTATAGTTTTAATCAAAGGAAAAAGTCCAGCTGAACCAAGTCCTTAGGATCTGCAAGCCCGAATATGAAGTCATAAGACCACTGCTGAATCTGTAAGTGGTATCGAATAAGGATGATTATGGTGGTGGCTTGTGTAGAAGCAGTGAAATGTATTGTAGTTATGTACTAGATTAGTGTCCATGTGCCCTTTTTGTAGTATTGTTCTAAACTTATCGTATGATAATCCTAATTTTTGTAATGATTTAATTCCGCACTTTGTCTAATCTATCTTAGTTCTGATTGATGTTGTATTGCTCCTTGGTGTAAGGTCTTGACTCTACGAAGATCTATCCTGACGCGACACCGTCAACGAGTGCGGAATACTCGTTAACAGCTTGACAGATATAACACTCACACGGAACACGGAGACTACCACAACGTTTTACGAACACTAACGAACGAACCTACGCAATGATTCTCTCCGAAAACACACTAATATTACTGATAAACTCGAGATCGCCCTTTTGCTTAATCTCACACGAATTCTGCAAAAGTCTCCTAATGGTTCGAGTTAATCCCTAATTATAGAGGCTCATTCGAGTTTGTCATGGGCCAAACTCGAATCAGGCCCAAGGCCCATTCGAGTTTGTCCCCTTGACACTCTCGAATCTGCCTTATATTGCACCTTCGAATTTACACTAAATTCGAATGACATTCAATGATGAATTCGAATTTATTCTAAATTCGAATTTCACATATAAAACTTATATTTGAACTTATGTTTCAACTTATGTTTGAATTTATCTTTGAACTTTATGTTTGAACTTCTTGTAATATATTACATCAAGTTCAAACATACAATCAATAACTATCAAACATATATAAACACATATATCAAACACTTGTTAATATTCAATACTTTGCAATATCACTTGAACCAAAATGCTAATACACTTAGACTGTTATCGTCACACAGGGTGTACCAACAGACTCCCCCTTGATGATAGCTTCTAATTATTTACATTTTGTTTAAGAACTTTGTTTATTTAAACTGCTGCCAGCATACAAACCTTGCTCAATACATACTTTAACTACATTTTGATATTTCTAGCCTCACCTTCCATATGTGCGTCGCTTGAGATTTGATGAGCGTGAAGCACTTGCAGGTCATCTTTAGAAAGGTTCACTAGGTGTAGCGGATCGTAGACTCTAAGAATTACTTTTTCTTCGAAGTCCTCCATCACAGCTTCTCCTGTCTCACTTTCCACGTACCACCAATTTAGATTTTTCATGACGTCCTGTGGCATTGGCTTGAGAGGATCCTTCTTCAGACATCTAACTGGTTTGTATTGAATTTTCATCCACGGACGACCAGTTAGAGGGTCAATTCGAGTATTGTCCATCACTCGTTTACCCACCCTTGGATTGAGCCGCTCGAATTTCCTCGACCTCCCTTCTTTTCTGATGATCTTCGTGATTATTTCAGCATAAGGGTCGTCGCCGATGTTCATAAGCTCCTTCCATGCTAACGCTTTTATTTCAATCTTTGGCAAGGAATTGAAGACTTTCAGAGGTCTTCTGAGATACTGGAGGCCATCTTTTCATTTGATAATGAATAGTTGAAATTCTCGATCAAAGAACCAGCTCAAAATATTTCCTGATAGCTCTCCAGCACCCGGCACACGCATCTTCTTCTTCAGCTCCAACTCCTTTTTCTCTGCCCTGAACCACAATTTTCTTTTTTCTTCGTTGGTAAGCTCTCTGGCAGGCTCTTCACTTGATGATTCAACATTTAAAGCAGCTTTGACTACTTCTATGTTAATCACATTATTTCCTTCTGTTACATATGTATCTGTGATAGGGTTTTGTTGAACAATGATTTCATTTGCTTCATCATCTTCATCAACATAAACCTCGTCATCAGATTTCCAGTCGGTTACGTCTTCAGGCACAAATTCTCATTCTTCTAAATCTTCCATTTCGTCCTCGTAATCAAATCCAAAGTCTAGAGGGTCTTCATCGATATCCATTAATGCTTCAATCATTTCATGTATCTCAGACTCTGTGACTTTTGAGGAACTAGCCTCACCTCCTGCAGCTCCCGACTGACTCGGCTCCCCCTGAACCTCAGCATGCTGAGCAGTAGAAAAATCTACTGGCTCATTATCTTTTTGTGCACTGGGATCATTGCCGTCTTCATCTCCACCCCTTGGCAGCTCCTCCTGATCCCTACAACCTGTCTCCCCTTGAGCCTTTAGATTTTTTAATAATTGCTCAATAAGGGATCACATTGATCGAATCTCGGCCGATTGATCGGCAACAAACGATTTGAGCTCCAAGTTGTCTTCCTCGATCTTAGCCACTACTTTCTTTAACTCAGCATTCTCTGTGTCAACTATGGCATTGTGCTGCTGTATTTCACTGAGCGCCTTCGTTAACTGAAAGATTTGGACTTGCTGGAATTCAACCTTGCTTCGGAGCTCAGAAAACCTTTGATTGTCTGTGAAGGTGGATGATGTGGATGGTATGGATTGTATGGGAGTTGGAATGATTGGCGAGGGAATGTATGGTTGAACTGGTGGTGGTGGTGGTGGAATGGTTGTTTGAACGGGTGGAGGTTGAGGTATTTCTGGCTGAGAAGCAGAGGCCGAGGAAGCTCCCTGCATGAACCTATGGCGTTTGGCCCTTTGTCGATGTACCAAAGGTACTACCTTCTCTTCTTCATAATCTGAGTCGTCTGTCCCCCATGAAGCTCTTCTTCTTCTAGCACCTTCCTCTATCACAACTAATCTTGATCCATGTGTCCGTATGTGTATGGACGGATCTTCTGTTTCTTTTTCCATTTCTATTTCTTCCATTTCCTCAGATTCAGTTTCTAAAGTAGACTCTTCGTCACCTGCTGGCTCAGGTTCATATTCATCAATTTGTCTAAACACATCTACTTCTCCTTCTGGAGGCTCCAATAGATCTCCAACGAGTTCAGCCGTGATGTCCGCATTAGCATTCGGACCGGCTGCCCAAATCTCTTGCAACGTTTGATATGTCGGATCAGATTCAGATGGTGCACTCGAAGGACCAGCCTCTTCCGGCTCTTGAGCTTGGCTTGTAGAAGGCTTATCTGCCTGAATTTGTCTCGCGGATGCCCTTTGCCTCCTTCTTTGTTGTTGAGGCCTTGGTTGCTGCGGTCGCTGTTGCTGTGGCTGCTGTTGCTGTTGCTGTTGCGGTTGCTGTTGCTGGGGAACCTGCACATCCCCTGCCCAGTTGGCATCTTCACTTACTTGGAAATCGGGATCAATTACAGCTCCAAACAATGGTCCCTCTACTGGAATAGCTAATCTTGCTCGATGAGAGGAGCAATCAGCAAATATTCTTTTATCGATGACCGCAACACTCTGAATTTCATTGAGCTGCGGCAGATTTGGCAGGAAGTGCCTGATCAGCATCATTACAAATCGCGGATAAAGCAGAAATCTTTCACGTTCGGGAGCTGTTATTTGCTGAACAAACTTGTAGAAGAACATCTCTGAAAAGCTGAATCTTTGATTGTAAACTAAAGCTATCATCCCAGATTGAATCTTCGATACAATGTAATTGAAGCCAGCTCTCTTTGCTGCAAAACATACCATGAAAACATGCGCCAAATATCTCCATTGACCGATAAGCCCACTTTTCATATAAGACGACTTCGCTACATCCAGACTATACCCCATTCTCACAAAAGCTGTCTGCCTGATTGACAACGGGAAGTCAATTGGCCCATTTTCTTGATCCCTTGATCCAAGCTGCAACACTTGACGTAGCATATCTGCTGAAAACACCAGAGGGTGTCCAGCGACCCTCGTCCTTAGTACTGTTGGAGTAACAGTACAATCCACTTGCAGTTGATTCCAAAACTGACGCACGTAAGGGATAACAATTTGAATATTGTGGGATAGTGCATACGCAATTCTTGACCCATTCAAGAAATCCACCATTTGACGAAAGGCTTGAGCTTCTGGAATAGCATGGTCAGGAGAGATGACCATGTTATGCTTCGGAACAAAAATCCTATCAGCCATGTCTGCACAATATAGCAAATAAAATATTAGAATTATTAAAAAGCAATAAACTTGTGTAAATTCAAATTTGTTTTATTTTGAAGTTGGATAAGCACAAAATCCAACACGTATGAATTTCTACAAGCTTAATTTAAATTTTAATCAAATAATTCAAATATAATAACAAATTCGAACATAATGTCAAATTCGAAACAACAAATTCGAAGAGTCATTCATTCGAGTTTAGTGGGTCATTCGAGTTTAGTGACAAACTCGAGATTATGAACAAACTCGAATCTGTCGGTCACTTTAATCACAAAAGTCCAAGATTTTAACCATTTTAGACGTAGAAAATCACATCTATTAGTTCTAATGGGTTCTAATCGAAGATATTTGTGGTCAATTTGACATTTCAACGGTTCAAAGTTTGTAATTTTGAAAAACAAACTTTCCAACTTCAAAACTTCAAAATCCAATAGTTTTGGCCTAAATGGAGTATAAAACTACCTAAATCTTGTATAATACACTTGGTTATACCTACACTTGCTAGTAGAATTGAACACCACTGGACAAAACTCGACAAATAGTGTGTAACTCGAAAACGGTAAACTCGAAGAACAGATTCGAGATCGCTGTTGATAGACTCGAAGACTCAAATTCGAATGTAGGTGATAATGACTTGTCACTGTTGACCTATTTATATCAACCAACCACCTTCGAGTTTGTTCCTTTCTCGAGTTTACTGACAGAATCGAGGTCATACCACATTCGAATTTATATTCTATTTTAGCTTGGACTCGAATTTAATTTGAAAATTTCGAAACCCTTTGAACTAAATTCAACTGTTTCAACTTTTTCAGCCTTTTCGCGTAACGGAATAAACTACGCCAAATCTTTTACCCTAAGCACAAGATTTTCACGCAATGTATATTTTATTCAACTAGGAATGCATACTCAGCAAATTTTGACCTTTTTCCTAAGTAAAATTAAAATAAAATATAAATAAAGATAAAAATAAAATAAATTAAAGTTAAAATTTTTGAGCAAAAATTAAACTTAGACTAAACTACATTATTTAAAATTTTACAACCTATATTATAACACTTAGAATATTTTTGACGAGTATTGTCAAAGAAAGGTTCAATCAGATAGCGGTGTCAGATACTCACTTTCCGTACTTAAACCTTCACACTTAGGAATTATTGATTCCTTTGATTGTTTGGCGTGACATACATTTCTAGCCGATTGTTGGTATTATATCCCCTTTAAACATGTTACATTTCGGAATATCCCTTGGCATTTTTATTTATCATGAAATTATCGTACGTGACTCAGACATAGACATACATTTATGATCAAGGCATACACACAACGATTTTAACTTTTCGGTATTTGCAAACTTTCTTTAAAAGGCAAACATTGGACACAGGTCTGTATTTACATACAACAAAGTGTCTTAGTTTGTCTTAAGGTTTATTTTTAAAGCTAGCAAGATAGCGGTGACAGGTCTGTACCGACGTACAACAAAGCGACATATCTTGCTAACTCGAATCAAAACAGAGGCAACAGGTTTGTACTTACGTACAACAGAGTTACTTGTTTTGACTCTCAATTCATTATGATTTTTCTATGCTTTCCATTTTAAGATGTATCTGATGTTGCTATACATCCCCAGAAAGTTTGCATACCTCATTTATAATCAAAGTGTGTATGTCTCGTACATAAAAATTAAGACCGATTGGTCATACATCTAAGTTAGTGACACGTTTGACTTTTTCTTGATTATTTTATTAGCCTTGAGACTTCCTATATGTATTATGCCTACCAACATATCAAACTAGATAATGTACAACACTTAGAATTTTAGGTGCATTACGTATGAAAGCCTAAACACTTAGTGTAACATCCCATTTTCGAGATAATTGCGTGTAATTATTTTAGTGGATATTTAAATAATTATTATCGTCTTGGGCCAATGAGATCCCGAGTAGTGGATTAAACGTGTCGGGTTTATGAGTTACGTGTCTCCGGGTTATAATATTAGTGGATTAATTATATATTTGGGTTGGTGGAGTAAAATGAGTTAAAAGGATATTAATTGCGAAAATGGGGTGTCGGGTTCGGGTTAATGGGTTCAGGACCGGCCGAAATAGAGATAAATATATACGTGTCCTCCTTTTTTTCTCCTTATCCATTGCAAGAACCCTAAAGTGTATGTGTGTGTAATTGTGAAGAGTTCCGGCAGCAAGAAACCAATTTGAGCTGCAGATTTGGCTGAGAAATATTGGAATTACTTGACCATCTCCATCTCTCTTGTGTTCTTGAGCTCCAAAAGGTAAGAGGTTATGATTTGAGTGTTTAAATTGTGTTATATGTTGAGTTCTTGTGGGAAATGATTATTTGAGTAATATGGGAACTTATATGCTAGTTTTATGTGTTTAATTGGAGCTGAAATCGATTTGAGAGGAGTGGTGTACTCCCAGGCAGCCATGGAAATCAAAGTGCAGAGATGGATGCAGGCGGGAGGTCGCGGCGCGACGCGCAGGAGAGCAGGGGCGCGGCGCGAGGTGCAGGGGGCGCGGCGCGGTCAGCAGCTGGGCTGGGTTCTGCGTGGGGTTTGAGTTGGGTTCCGTAGGGGCTTGAGGCTGGGTATGGGAGTGGGTCTCGTCGGGATTTTGGGGTCGGGTTTCGGTTGGGTTTTCGGGGTCCGGTTGGGATTGTGTGTCGATTTCAGTTCGGTTAAAGGGGTCGTGTTTGGGTTTGTTTTATATGTTGATTGGAGTTCGTGGGTTTCGTTGAGATTGTTTGAGTCCGTGTTGGATAAGGGTTCATTGTGAGTCGGTTATATGTGTTGGCTGGGATTGAGATTAATCGTTTGAGATCTGTGTGATTGCAGGGACGAGCCGATCGCGAGGTGAGCCGAATCAGAGATCGTAGAGTTAGGGATCGAGACGGGTTGTCTGTCAGTCAGGTGAGTACCCGAGTCTTTTCCAAACGAGCGCTCCATTTTCTGGGTCGTATTGTGTTATCTGTGTATCCTGTGATATATTGTGTACGAGACAGGGACGCGGGTTTCAGGTATGATTCTGTTCTCATATATGTGTTATATGTGCATGAGATGAGATCCAGTCCGGGGTCCGTGATGAGTTCCATACGGACGGTGATTCGCGATGAGTGATCGCGCGGGTTGACTGTCCCTAACAGTCCTTGGGGCGTGTATACACGGCAGGGCCTGTAGCCGGTTCGCGCCCGTGCTACAAGGTTTTCGCTAACCACCGGTGCGCACGGTCGTTTGCTGGGGAAGGGTCCCCCTTCAGTGATTCTGTGTGCAGGGCTTGGGATCTCATGCTGTGTGTTCATACCTGCTTAGTGAGGTTGATTGCCAGTGACAGAGATAGAGCTTGTGCTGTGTGTATGTGCTATGTGTACGCATGCTATGTGTTTATTGTGCAGAGTCTAACCCTCGAGTACTCACGAGCTTCCGAGCTTACGTATTCGAGTCTACCATGTTCAGGGTATCAGTGACGGGATCAGTAGCTGTGCTTGTTATCTGGGACCAGGGATTATCTGGAAAGCTTTGTGCTAGTTTTGTATATTGATCTGATCAAGTACTGCTTGTGTTAGTACCTTTTGGGCTTATGTAATTAGTGGATTATATGTTAATAGTGATTATGTGAAAGTTAAATTATCAGTGATTCTAGTTTATCCTGTGACATGTGTATGATTGAGTTATTGAGATGTGCCACCTGTGTATGGTATTGACGTGGCATTTCGGGTTCGGGCAGGGTGTTACAACATGGTATCAGAGCTTGTGGTTTGAAGTCTGAGTATCATTAGTGGATGCTTAACTTAAACCTTGTTTCGATCCGTGAGGGATCAATTGCGATTGATTTTAGTGGAATTAACTAACCTGGCTTAGTGTCTAACGCTGGGTGATTTATCTGTGGTTCTCAATTGTTTCGTTTTGTGCAGATTGTTATGGCAGATCAGGGTGAGGGATCGGGCGCGGGTAAGCCGCCCAGTGATGAGTATATTCAAAAATCAGGGCTGCTAGAGGTCCTTACCGAGTTTCATAGATAGCAGAAAGAGCAAGAGAGGGAACAAGGTCAGAATGTGGTGCCAGTTGTTCGGTCTACTGAGACGGAGTCTGGGGCTGGTGCTTCGTCGTCTACTTCGAGGAGGGGTGGGTCCTTTAAGGACTTTATGACAGGAGATTCACCCCCGTTCAGAGGTGAGGGGGAGCCAGGGATGGCAATGGCATGGGAGCGTGAGGTGGAGGCCGCTTTTCGAGTTGCGCACGTGGATCCAAGGGATATGGTCGGTTATGCGACCTACCTGTTGAGGGGACGGGCGTCACAGTGGTGGCAGTCTATAGAGTCAGCGATGACATCTTCTGCCGCTTATGCGATGACGTGGGATCAGTTTAGAGCCGTGTTTGAGCTGCAGTACATTCCTAGAGACGAGAGGCGGGAGATGGAGCGGCGATTCCTTCATCTACAGCAGGGAGAGATGTCGGTGCAGCAGTATGTGGATCGGTTTAATGAGTACTCCCAGTTTGTGACACAACACATTGTCACCGAGCAGCGGAAGGTTGATGCATTCATTGATGGACTACGAGCCGATATTAGAGAGTTCGTTGGGATGCACGAGACTTCTACTTTTGCCAGAGCATTAGAGATGGCCCGCATAGGGGAGCGGGAGATAGCCAAGCAGAGGGAGGATCCATCTTCTCAGAGTCGACGTGCAAGGACTCCTGAGCGGTCCTCGAGAGATCGGAGGCATTCCAGGGACGATTCCAGGGAGCGGCGTTCGGGTCAGAGTTCGAAAGACAGACGAGACAGAGATAGAGACAGAGACAGGGATAGGGAGCGGAGGTCGAGTGGACCGGGACGGAGCCAACGATCAGATAGTCAGAGTCAGAGGCAGAGTTCGAGATATACAGGGCAGAGCCAGAGCAGCGTAGGGCAGAGGCCTCGAGATGAGAGCGATAGAGGAGACAGTTAAGCTAGAGATCGGGAGTGCCCGAGATGCCACCGTCGCCATAGTGGGCCGTGCGTGCCTAGGTGCTATCGATGCGGTCAGGGTGGGCATGCTGCCGCCACGTGTATAGTTCCAGGGCCATTGTGCTTCCGTTGTGGGAGACCGGGGCACAGAGTACGAGACTGTCCAGAGCCGGGACCAGCGGTGCAGGGTGCGAGTTCTAGTGGGGCCAGAGCAGAGCCGTCGTCATCCAGTCATCATGATTCTAGGGCAAAGGGCCGGGTCTTTCAGGCGACTGCAGAGGAAGCTCGAGATGCTACTGATATGGTTTCGGGTATGTCTTTCTGAGCTTGCTTTGAGTATGTGTCAGTTGTGGGGCGGGCTATTGGGCTATGTCTGTGATAAGTGTATGTGTTCTGTGCGTGCAATTGTCTTGTTGTGTTTGTGATTGTGGAATTCAGTGATAGAGAGGCGGGATTGTGTGTAAGGGCTGAATAAGGCCGTTATGCTTGGGGTGTATATGTGGAGTCAATGTGCTAGATTCGGGTTTATTGTGATCTGGGCTTGCGAGTTCAGAATTGTGCTATGTTAGCGGATTAATCTTGTGAGCTATGTGAGCTATATGAGTGATTATTGCGAATGTGTTTGTGATGTGCTAGTGGATTGATCCTTCTGATAGTGGATTATCATATTGATGATGGATTAAAATTCTTGCGTGTGTATTTATCCATATCTATGATATTGCGTTTTATGAGATGTGTTTATCTGTTATGGTGAAAGGAGTTGAGAATTTTGTTGTGATAGTGGATTAGTCTATAGAGAGTGGATTTAATCCCTTTATGAGTGTATTCATGTTTATGAGCTTGCGTTTAGTGATTCGATGGAGATATCTTTATGTGTTGTGTTAGTGGATGATCAATATAGAGCTATGCGAGTATGTGATGAAAGAAAGTGAAGGTTGATGGATTGAGATGATATGTGAATCCAGTGGCTTATGGGGTGACGCCACGAGAAGGCTCTGCTAATAGAGGATCTATCAGTTGCCGATATGCGAGTTAGAGGATTTAACCGAGTTATTAGTGGATTGCCCGATTGTGAAGTGAAGATGTGTAATAATGATGGTAGTGTCAATCAGAGTTCAAATGCGAATTCAACAGAGTTGTTGATAATAATATCGAGAGTCATGAGTTAATATTTCGGGGATTTGACATAGAGATGTGTATTTGCGAGTGGCTTGCGATAGATTCCGGGGACGGAATCTTTTTAAGAAGGGAGGATTTGTAACATCCCATTTTCGAGATAATTGCGTGTAATTATTTTAGTGGATATTTAAATAATTATTATCGTGTTGGGCCAATGAGATCCCGAGTAGTGGATTAAACGTGTCGGGTTTATGAGTTACGTGTCTCTGGGTTATAATATTAGTGGATTAATTATATATTTGGGTTGGTGGAGTAAAATGGGTTAAAAGGATATTAATTGTGAAAATGGGGTGTCGGGTTCGGGTTAATGGGTTCAGGACCGGCCGAAATAGAGATAAATATATACGTGTCCTCCTTTTCTTCTCCTTATCCATTGCAAGAACCCTAAAGTGTATGTGTGTGTAATTGTGAAGAGTTCCAGCAGCAAGAAACCAATTTGAGCTGCAGATTTGGCTGAGAAATCTTGGAATTACTTGACCATCTCCATCTCTCTTGTGTTCTTGAGCTCTAAAAGGTAAGAGGTTATGATTTGAGGGTTAAATTGTGTTATATGTTGAGTTCTTGTGGGAAATGATTATTTGAGTAATATGGGAACTTATATGCTAGTTTTATGTGTTTAATTGGAGCAGAAATCGATTTGAGAGGAGTGGTGTACTCCTAGGCAGCCATGGAAATCGAAGTGCAGAGATGGATGCAGGCGGGAGGTCGCGGCGCGACGTGCAGGAGAGCAGGGGCGCGGCGCGAGGTGCAGGGGGCGCGGCGCGGTCAGCAGCTGGGCTGGGTTCTGCGTGGGGTTTGAGTTGGGTTCCGTAGGGGCTTGAGGCTGGGTATGGGAGTGGGTCTCGTCGGGATTTTGGGGTCGGGTTTCGGTTGGGTTTTCGGGGTCCGGTTGGGATTGTGTGTCGATTTCAGTTCGGTTAAAGGGGTCGTGTTTGGGTTTGTTTTATATGTTGATTGGAGTTCGTGGGTTTCGTTGAGATTGTTTGAGTCCGTGTTGGATACGGGTTCATTGTGAGTCGGTTATATGTGTTGGCTGGGATTGAGATTAATCGTTTGAGATCTGTGTGATTGCAGGGACGAGCCGATCGCGAGGTGAGCCGAATCAGAGATCGTAGAGTTAGGGATCGAGACAGGTTGTCTGTCAGTCAGGTGAGTACCCGAGCCTTTTCCAAACGAGCGCTCCATTTTCTGGGTCGTATTGTGTTATCTGTGTATGCTGTGATATATTGTGTACGAGACAGGGACACGGGTTTCAGGTATGATTCTGTTCTCATATATGTGTTATATGTGCATGAGATGAGATCCAGTCCGGGGTCCGTGATTAGTTCCATACGGACGGTGATTCGCGATGAGTGATCGCGCGGGTTGACTGTCCCTAACAGTTCTTGGGGCGTGTATACACGGCAGGGCCTGTAGCTGGTTCGCGCCCGTGCTACAGGGTTTTCGCTAACCACCAGTGCGCACGGTCGTTAGCTGGGGAAGGGTCCCCCTTCAGTGATTTTGTGTGCAGGGCTTGGGATCTCATGCTGTGTGTTCATACCTGCTTAGTGAGGTTGATTGCCAGTGACAGAGATAGAGCTTGTGCTGTGTGTATGTGCTATGTGTACGCATGCTATGTGTTTATTGTGCAGAGTCTAACCCTCGAGTACTCACGAGCTTCCGAGCTTACGTATTCGAGTCTACCATGTTCAGGGTATCAGTGACGGTATCAGTGACGGGATCAGTAGCTGTGCTTGTTATCTGGGACCGGGGATTATCTGGAAAGGTTTGTGCTAGTTTTGTATAATGATCTGATCAAGTACTGCTTGTGTTAGTATCTTTTGGGCTTATGTAATTAGTGGATTATATGTTAATAGTGATTATGTGAAAGTTTAAATTATCAGTGATTCTAGTTTATCCTGTGACATGTGTATGATTGAGTTATTGAGATGTGCCACCTGTGTATGGTATTGACGTGGCATTTTCGGGTTCGGGCAGGGTGTTACACATAGAGTTTGTAACGACTGTGCTAATTTTGGTCACTTTGATCCTATGCATCTAAGACTTAACTCTTTTTCTGATATGCTCTTTTTTTTTGAATTTTTTTTATGGTTTTCTCTCTTTTTTCTTTTGCTTTTCATAAGACGTAGCAAGAAAATACTATAAACTACTAACTTACTCAAAATAGAAAGTATCCTAAGTTAGTAAGCTTACTATAAAAAGAAAGAAATACTACTGCTATAAAAAGAAATAAAATTCTGCTAAGGTCAATTTACTCTGGGTTACGCATTCCATTCAGTTGAATCAAATATTCAAATCGTGACTTATCAAAAGCTTTGGTAAATAAATCAGCATTATTATCATCCGTTGCCACTTTTACCAGCTTGATTAAGTTCTTTTCAGCACAATCACGTATAAAATGATGTCTTATGTCTATGTGCTTGGTTTTATTATGTTTAACTGGATTATTAGTTATAGCAATAGTAGACTGGTTATCTATCCTAATAGGAGTTTGAGTATAAGCCAAACCGTAATCACGCAATTGTTGTTGTATCCACAGAATCATGTGAACAGCAACTACCAGCAGCAACATATTCGGCCTCGCACGTTGACACGGCTACCGAAGTCTGTTTCTTCGATTGCCAGGAAATGAGTCTCCCACCTAGGAATTGACAACCTCCAGTTGTTGACTTGCGCGTCAAGCTGCATCCTCCGTAGTCAGAATCCGTGAACGCCTCCAATTCCAGATCTCCCTCCACGTGATACCAAAGTCCCAGCTTCGGTTTCGACTTGAGGTATCGTAGAATCCGTTTCACAGCTTTCATGTGCATCTCTTTCGGATTAGCTTGAAACCTAGCACAAATACAAACAGCAAACATAATGTCAGGTCTTGAAGCACTTAAATACATAAGTGACCCAATCATGGCCTGATATAACGTCGGATCCACATCGGTATCACTTTCAGTACCCAGTCCGAGATTGTGATTCACTTGAATCGGCGTGCTGAAATGAGCTGTCAGTTTTGTCCCTTCCATCCCGAAGCGCTCTATCGTAGACATACTTGGTCTGATGGATAAACATCCCCTCCTTCTTCTTGTCAACTTGCAAACCCAAAAAGAAATTCAACTCACCCATTGCACTCATCTCGAATTTTGACTTCATCACCTTCTCAAAATCATTGCACATTTGCTCGTCTGATGATCCAAAGATGATATCATCGACGTACACTTGTACCAAGATGAAGTGTTCTCCCTTTCGCTTAACGAACAACGTACTGTCTGTCCTTCCTCTTTCAAACCCATTTTCTAACAGATGGTTGGACAGAGTCTCGTACCACGCCCTCGGTGCTTGATGCAATCCATACAGAGCCTTATCTAATCGATATACTCTGTCTGGATATTTCAGATCTGTAAATCCGGGCGGCTGTTCTACATACACCAGCTCCTTCACTTTCCCATAGAGGAAAACATTCTTAACGTCTAGCTGATATACCTTAAAGCCCTTGAAGGAAGCAAAAGCCAGAAACAACCGAATAGCTTCCAACCTTGCTACTGGCGTGAACACCTCATTGTAATTGATTCCCTCCTCTTGGTTGAAACCCTTTACAACTAACCTAGCCTTGTTGCGAGTGACTATACCCCGATCGTCTCTTTTGCACTTAAAAACCCATTTGGTTCCTATTGCTATTTCCCCTTGAGGTAATGAAACTAACTCCCACACTTCTAGTTTCCTAAATTGAGAGAGTTCTTCCTGTATCGCTTCAACCCAGGAGTTATCTTTTAGTGCCATTTGCACATTTTTAGGCTCTACTTGCGAGATGAAACAGGAATATAGGCAGGTATGGAAAGCCTCGGAGTCATTTATCATCGACAACAACACAGTGTTGTTATTTAAACTACTCCTAGTCCTCACTCCCGCATTAGGATTTCCTATGATGCTTTCTATAGGATGGTTTTTGTTGATCCTGGATGTCTCTATCTCGTCAACTCTCATATTATCTCCTAAATTTGATCCTATTTCACCTAACGGGGGAACAACCTCAGATTCCACATTTTCCTCCTCGTGGACAGTTTCCTCAGAGTTGGAATTTGTTGTCCGAGTCTGATTCTCATTTGTAGGTGATTCTGAATCATTGACTTCTGGAGATCCATCTACAGTTGAAGTAGGCTCGGATGTTGATTGAAATGTGGTCCTCGGAAAGCTATGACCCTCGTCATTCAGATTCAACATCGCCATATCCTTTTTGATAGAACCTGCATTTTCATCCAAAGGAATGTTAAATGATTCCAACAGTTTGTCATAATCAAATATCCATTCCGGACCTGTTTGGGGTTCATGTGTATAACTTGTAACTTCAATGTTATATACAATCTCTACCGTACCACTAGTTTTGTTAAAACCCCGTTTGTTTGGTGAGTTCGGCATATAATCTAGGAAGTATCCTTCGTCAGCCTTTTCACCAAACTTAGGTTGATGTTTTGTTCGCAATAAAGTACATGGTACCCCAAAAGGTTCGAAGCCATTTAAATTAGGTGGCCGTTTATTCAAAATTTCATAACAGGTTTTGTTCAAAGATTTGACCGTAAGGACCCGGTTTAAAATATGACATGTGGTATTCAATGCCTCCCCCCAAAAGATGGTAGGAAGCTTTGAATCCGAAAGCATGGTCCTTGCAGCCTCAATCAATGTCCTGTTCTTTCGTTCGGCCACTCCGTTTTGTTGTGGCTCATATGGTGCACTAAATTGATGCACTATGCCCTTTGATAGGCAATATACACCAATTACAGTGTTTTTAAATTCAGTTCCATTATCACTACGAAGCCGTTTAACCCTTGTTCCATAAGAATTCTCCACTTGGTCTAAGAACCCGATGAGCTTGGAAGCAGTCTCGTCCTTTGTACCTAGAAAGAAAACCCAAGAAAACCGTGAGTAGTCGTCAGTGATAACTAAACAATACCAACTACCACCTATACTCCTTTTGTTGATTGGTCCGAAGAGGTCCATATGCAACAAATCGAATGTGGCAGCGATGGAGTTCTGAGTCTTGGACTTATGTGCCTTCTTGTGTTGTTTGCCCTTCTTGCATGGTAGACACTTATTCTCAAACTGAAAACTCTTCATAGGAACACCTTGCACCAGTCCATTTTTCATTATATAATTCATCTTTCTTAGGTGCAAGTGTGCCATGCGACTGTGCCATAAAACCGACTCAGTCTTTGAAGCTTTAGATAATAAACAGATTGGACCCATCAAAGATTCCGGCTTGTTCATGTCGAGCATATACAATTCGTTCTTCCTTGGAGCCCTCATCAGAATCCACTCTTCAGGTATCTTGAAACCCGGTTTTAGCACCAACGCCTCAGTGTCAGTGAACAGCACTGAATTCTTTTTATCACAGATTTGAGATACACTAATGAGATTACGAACTAGTTTATCAACGTGATAAACTTGATCCAATGTGATCGTCCCATTAGTGACCACTCCAGTACCCGTGATGGTTCCTCCCTTATTGCCCGCGAATGATACAAATCCCCGATTCCCACCCTTGAAGTCTGTAAGTAGACTTCTTTCCCCTGTCATGTGCCTGGAGCACCCACTGTCGACGAACCATTTGTTGTTTAGACCTGTGGTTATCTCCTGCACATGAAAGAAAATAGGTTAGTTATCACGGGGAACCCAAGCCATAACTGACTTGGTAATACCATTCTCGTCCACATACTTAAACTCTTTCAAATACCCATTTCTTCTTTCAGGTGACTTGGGTCTTTGAATTGGAGTTTGTTGTGGTGCCGAGTGATTTAAATTCACTCTTTGCCTTTGCGTAGGCATTTGCTGTGGAGCTCTTGAATAATTACGAATATAATTCAATTCAGACTGATATCCCTGAGCTCTACCCGGTGTGTGATGTCTAACAGGAGTGTGTGACCTAACTGGAGTGTATGCCTTGCTAGGTGTTGTACTCCTATATTGTTGTTGTGGTCCAGACCTAGATTGATTAACGACTCGATTCGGTGAATTAGTCCTAATCACTTCTTTTGGTCCACTTTTCACCGGTATTTGTTTCACAGCCGGTTTTGGTGTAGCTTGCACAGTTTTCTCGGTACTCTGAGAACTACTAGTGCTCGCAACACTTGTAGAAGGCTTAGCTTGTTCTATCTTCCCTGTCTTAGATGTATTATCGACTTTTCTGTGCGGACAGTTAGAAGCAACGTGCCCTCTTTCATGACATCTAAAGCAAGACATTTTGTCAATAGACTTCTTGTGTGTGCCCTTTGACTTAGTTGTCTCACTAGTGTCTAGTTCTTTTGGTGCATCTACAGTGACTGGTTCATCATCCTGATCATTAAAATCAATTTTGTGTTTTCCTACAGGTGTATCACTATAGGAAGGCACAAACTTAACTTTCTTAATCTTGACATTAATATCAGTCACCTTAGATGTATTTTCCTTTACAGGTTCTAACACTGGTTCAAGTATGTCCTCTAAGTCTACTGATTTCTCAGTTTTCTCCTGAGGTTGAGGCACATAGTTGTCATTAAAAGGCGGAGGACTCTCATGATATCCTAGACCTACAGGCTTTTTAGATTGGCGTTGAACATCTAAAATTTTCCCTAGGTTAAGACTTGAGTTCCTAAACTTCTCTAGCTTACTATTTGCCTCAGCTACCTTCACCTTAGACTCAGCTAGCTCTATGTCTTTGGTTTTCAGCTCCTTGGTTAACGCCTCAACATGTTCATACATGAGTTCTAACCTAACACACTGTTCGCTCAGTTTGTCCTTTAGAACTATAACATCATGTGCATCAGCCTTAAGCTTATCCCTAAGATCTTGCTTTATATCTATTAGGCTAGCATTATCTGATTTTAAAGATTCATTTTGAGCAGATATATTTTGATGTGATTCTAGTACTAGATTTAACCTATCGTTAGACGTAGCACATAAAACACACAATTCATGAAAAAAGAGAGAATTTCAGACTTACCTTTGTATGATCTGATTCTACGTTGGCCATATGAGCGGCAAACTCCAAAATCGTCTGATCATCCGACTTCTCCACCCAGATCGGACTGCTTTCTTTTTGATTGTTGTCCCCAGTGCTCTGCTCTACTCCTTCACATCCACTCTCAGTCACTTCAGCCATAAAGGCTCTAGCGTTCGTTTTTCTGGATGTGTACTCCAGTCATAAGTACCGTCCAGCTGTCTGTCTGATGTGACGTTAGATAACAGACCAGCTATGTTGGCTTGACTGGTTGATGTACTCGGAAGATATCGCTGTTGTGATTGCTTCTGATACTGTCCATGGTTCTGATTCTGCCCTTGGTTATTCTCTACCTTCGGTCTCTGACACTCTCTGGCGAAGTGTCCTAAACCTTGACAGTTGTAGCATTTGACTTGGACTTATCGAAGCCAATCCTGTTGTTACTCATGTTCAGATTTCTTCCTGTCCGTTTGATGAACCTCTTAACCCGTTGAGTTACCATGGCCAATTGCCATTGGAGATTCATCTCTTCAAGTCGTCAGGGTCTACCTGATCGTAATCCTCATCCCAGAGTGCAGGATCATTGATTTTACCCTGAACACAGTTTCCATATGCGGCCATGAATGAAGCCAACATATTCAAATGGTCTTCGGCCGATTTAGCGCTCATAGGCATCTTAGAATATCCCTGAGATGTAGATGCCGGTGTAGCCTGATGTTGCTTGTCTTCTGGTCTACCAAACCCTAAGAAAGCCCTAGTCTGTGCGTCCTCTGGCTCAGCTGGTGACGATGCTTCTCCCGAGAAGAAAGCTGTGGCTGTCTTCATTTCAGTTGCCACTGAAGGTGTTGATTTTCCAAAATACATTGCTGGATTTTGGACTTGTTCATAATTCGTTTCTGCCTTCAGTAATTCAAAATGATACGCCCTTAGCGTTCCCACCACATCCTCCAGAGATAGAGTATAGTATTTATCCTCATCAAGCTTAATCATTGCCACATACATCGCTCATTTGGCTGGTAAAGCATCCAGAAGCTTATTATTCTTTTCAGTGTCGCTATACTCAATATCATGACTTTCTAGCTCAGTCAGCAGATGATAGAAACGCGTGATGGTGTCGTCCAGCTTTTCATCCTTCAATGCCTTGAAGATCGCAAACTACTGCTTAAGCATCTCCATACGTTTCCTCCTTACCCTCGGGTTACCCTCACACCTCTTTTCCAATGACTCCCACAATTCTTTCGAAGTCTTTTGATTTCGGAAAGTGTGCAGTATGTCCTGAGGTAACACCATTCGTATGATAGCGTACGCGCGATTCTCTGCTTCAAACAGCTTTTTGTCATCGTCTTTCATCTTAGAATAAGTAACAACCTTTTGTCTTCCTTCTATCTCAGCTGTCGGTGGAATGTATCCCTCGTCGATACAGATCCACATACGCATATCATTGAATTGCACAAAGTCGGCAAACCGATCTTTCCACCAATAATAGTCTTCAAGCTTCATCAATTTTGGCGGAGTATTTGCTTTTCCGACCTCGTGATCCATTTCAAGAAACCGTTGTAGATTTGACATTGTTTCAAAGATAATTGTATTTAATCTTAATTAATTTAATTTGAAATTAATTTAAATTAATTCTTTCGAATTTAGGTAAATTCGAAACTAATCAAATTTAAACTTATTTGGAATTAAATTCGAGTTAAGTATTTAAATCCAATTAAAGTCGAAATAAATCGACGGTCTCCAAACTCGAGTGTCCAGGTAAGCTCGAACAACAGACAAAATCGAATCTCAGTTAAACTCGAAGCCTCTATTCGACTTTAGTCCAAAGTCGAAGTCTAAAGCAAATTCGAAACCTCTAAACTCGAAAACACTTTTTAGGAAACTCGAAAGGAGCGTATTTTGATCAAACTCGAAAATGAGCAAAACCCTAATTACTCCTTAACAAATTCGAGCTGCACAAACTCGAGAAACGGCTAATACGTCGAATTTTTAACGTTTTTCAGATTAAATCAATATTTTTACGAGTAAAAATATTAATTTTGATCAGAAATGTTAAAAATAACAAAGTATTTCCCGAAACCAAATTTGCTAAACTCGAAAACCTCAAAAATCCGTGAGATTAACCGTCCAAAAGTGTCAAGAAACCTAGGATGTATCTCTATGAACACGAAGAACACCCCTTAGGCTCTGATACCACTTGTAAGGTCTTGACACTACGAAGATCTATTCTGACGCGACACCGTCAACGAGTGCGGAATCCTCGTTAACAGCTTGACGGATATAACACTCACACGGAACACGGAGACTACCACAACGTTGTACGAACACTAACGAACGAACCTACGCGATGATTCTCTCCGAAAACACACTAATATTACTAATAAACTCGAGATCGCTCTTTTGCTTAATCTCACACGAATTCTGCAAAAGTCTCCTAATGGTTCGAGTTAATCCCTAATTATAGAGGCTCATTCGAGTTTGTCATGGGCCAAACTCGAATCAGGCCCAAGGCCCATTCGAGTTTGTCCCCTTGACACTCTCGAATCTGCCTTATATTGCACCTTCGAATTTACACTAAATTCGAATGACATTTAATGATGAATTCGAATTTATTCTAAATTCGAATTTCACATATAAAACTTATATTTGAACTTATGTTTCAACTTATGTTTGAATTTATCTTTGAACTTTATGTTTGAACTTCTTGTAATATATTACATCAAGTTCAAACATACAATCAATAACTATCAAACATATATAAACACATATATCCAACACTTGTTAATATTCAATACTTTGCAATATCACTTGAACCAAAATGCTAATACACTTAGACTGCTATCGTCACACAGGGTGTACCAACACTTGGGACCTAGTCATTAAGGCTGCATCGTAAGGGTGGTCTTGACATTGCTATTCATTTTCAGATTAAAAGTCATTAGTAATTCCTTTACATGAATTCTCGCATTAATCAAATAAAATACTTACATTCAGAAATTTGATCATTGATTTGAGTTTATAGATAATGCCTCAACGGTGATACCAAGATGATGATAAATCTGAAATTTTGATGTAATTTCTTTAACTTTTACCCCTTTAATTCTCCAGATTTTAGAGCGTGTGTTCTTTAGAAATTTATGATGAATGGATGATGGGATAGTGTGTGGGTTAGTTATAAAAAAACGAAGGAGCACATGCCAATTTGTTGCACATTTCTCTCTCTCTCTCTCTCTCTCTCTCTCGATTGCATGTTTAAATTTTTATTTATTTTTTTATTTTTCTCATTCATTTATTTATTACATACAAGAAATTATATAATCATTTTTTCTTTTTAATTTGTGGTTTAAAACATCAACCTTAAAATTATTTAATTAAGTAATGGAGTTTGTGTGTAATTACCTCGAGAATTTACGGGTGTTCCAAATATGCTACTTTGTTAAAATGGACCGGTCATTATGCTGCTAAGATGCGCGATTTGCTAAACAATATAATTTGTTGTCGCTATTGAAACTTTAATCAAATAGAGTGGGATGATGATAACACCACATACATGCATTTTGTGGGAATCAGCTACGTATTGGGCTAGCTACTAGTAAACAACGTATGTATCATCATAATGATATGTTATTAACGTGCTTGTTATCTAGTAAATAAGCACATTATATAGCTTAGACGGTTACCCAACAGTGAACAAGAGTGTTGGTGATATGCTTTTGCAAGATAATAGCTAGGAAATGCAATAGAAGTTGTATAAATAAGCATGACAAGTATGCATGACTTTACGCTAATCAGGAAATTATGTCGTACAACATTTATAAGGTGTCTAATTAAAAGAATCCCATTGGAAGCTATGATGCAATGAAAGTCCCAAATTACACATAATCTAGTAAACAAGTAATAACTACTACTCCTATTGATTGCTATGCTTGCTTATGCTATAATGCTTATGAAGTTGCTGTAATTTAGGCTTTTTGTATGTGGACTTCTGCTACCTAGGTTGCTACTAAGTTTTAATTATACTTAACTTGATTACGATTGTTTAGTATGGCTTTTTATATTCATTGCAAATTATTCATGTATAGCTCAATATTAATGTTGCTAAAATATGTTGCATTATAGGCATGTTATTTAAACTTTAGAATTTTATCAAGTTTGGATTACAAATCCAAACTTCGTATTGCTTGTTAAACATCAAATCTCATGAACAATACCTCGGACATAGGGTCCGAGCTTTGGTGAACTTCAGATAGAATTATGCGAACCTCGGATGTATGATCTTCACTTTGGATCACATTGTCATCCGAACTCCGATACTTAGCTTCAATTTGGTTTTTACGTTCCGTCTTAAGTCCACGCATCATCCGAACTTGAGATCCTGGCAGGGTCCGAACTTGTACACTTGTGCAATTTATAAATTTCCAGAATTATGTCCTACAACATTTATAAGCTGTCTAACTAAAAGAATGACAATGGAAGCTATGATGCAATGAAAGTCCCAAACTACACATAATTTAGTAAAAAAGTAACAATTACTACTCATATTGATTGCTATGCTTGCTTATGCTATAACGCTTATGAAGTTGTTGTGAATTAGGCTTTTTATATGTGGACTTCTGCTACTTAGGTTGCTACCAGCTTTTATTACACTTCACTTGATTACGATTGTTTAGTATGGCTTTATATTCATTGCAAATTATTCATGTATAGCTCAATGTTAATGTTGCTAACATATGTAGCATTTATAGGCACTTTATTTAAAACTTTAGAATTTGCTCAAGTTCAGATTACAAATCCAAACTTCGTATTGCACTACAAGAAATAAGGGTATTAGGGGCGACAAAAGTCGCCGCTAAAGCCCCCACAAGTCGCCGCTATTGCCTTTAGCGGCGACATGTCGCCGCTGATTATGTCGCCGCTAAAATGTTGTCGCTATTGCTCGAAATGTCGCCGCTATTGATGTCGCCGCTAATAGTGTCGCCGCTATTACCTCTTGTCGCCGCTAATAGTGTCGCCGCTATTGATCTTTTTTTTTTAAAATTTTTTTTTTTAAAATTCAATAAAACCTGTTTTAATAAACCTGGAAACAGTTTATAATTTAATAAACCTGGAATAAATTTCATATATCCAAAACATTCGTCAACTACAAAATCCTTATATCCTTATATGACCCGTTTAATTGTTTGTTACACATTAGAATAGCAAACTACTCGTCATTATCTTCATCGTCTTCATTCTCTTCGTTCCCCATATCTTGATCTTGACCCTCCTCGCTTCCCATGTCATTTTGAGACGAAAATGACTTTATCATATCAGAAAGTGCCGATCTAAACCTTGGGTTTCGAAGAAACGCATCTACATTATCCGGCTACAAAATAAACAAATATATTAGCAACTTATATTTAAGCTAAAATAACAAACTAACATAACTAAAATACTAAAGTAACAAACCACCAACTATATATATGACCGTTTACAAGTATATATGACACATTTCAAAACACCAACTATATATCATTTAAAGTAACAAAACACCAACTATATATATGACCGTTTACAAGTATATACGAGTATATCAATCCATTATAGGTAAATATAATCTATCTCAATCCTTTACAAGTATATATGAGCTATATGAATCCATTATAAGTAAATATAATCTATATTAATCCAATACAAGTATATATGACACATTTCAACCAATTACAACTAAATATAATGCATATCGACCCATTATCATCATTTACATGTATATATCATCTATATATATGACCGTTTCAAAACACCAACTATATATATGACCGTTTACTAGTATTGACGGGACTATATCAATCCATTATAGGTAAATATAATCCATATCAATCGTTTACAAGTATATATTAGCTATATCAATCCATTATAGGTAAATATAATGTATATCAATCGTTTACAAGTATATATTAGCTATTTCAACCAATTATTATTATCATCATTTACATGTATATATCGTCTATATCAAGCGATAACAATCGAATGTGTCTCATATTGACCTATGATTATCAATAAGACGTATATGTGATCCAAACCAACCTATTATAAGTATACATAACTTATATCAACAAACTACAAGTAATTTTGACTCTGTCGGCCTATGATCATCAATTACAAGTATATATATGTGTGTGTGTGTGTGTGTGTGTGTGTGTTGCATTTGGTAAATAAGTTACCTCAGTAGGGCGTGATGATTGGGTATATCCTTGACTGGAAGTCGACATCCCAGAAGGTTTATATCCAATTCCTTTAATATGTCCCCGTCTAGAGCCCAATACCTTCTCAAAAATGGCTACCTCGTCGACTGGAGTTGGATTGATTGATGAGCTTGATCGTTCGTATTGTTCACCAATCTCACGCAATAAGGAATTCTGTATTTCATAAAGATGCTTAAAAAGATTTGTATACTCTTAAATTTAAAGCAAAAACAATAATGTACTTCACATTCAAGAATTAAACGTCAACATTAAGTTGAATAACTAAAAACTTACATAATTTTCCTCGGCTAATGGTGTGTCGAATTGCCCTTGTTTGTTGACATGAGCATCACGATAAACTTGGACTCGATTTACATTCTGTTTAACATTAAAACTTAGATTATACTTTAAAAACATTTAAATACATACATATAGATGTATATATTTACATAATTCTTAATTGTGACTTACTTTTTTGTAGGATGTGCTACTATATGAGCTTGTCCCACCATGATTTTTGATGACTTGTTTTGCACGATTTAACTTATTTTGTTCCGAACGCTTTTTATGCTTGTCGGACGTGAAATAGTCAACACACTTATTCCAATTTCCTTCGGACATACCTTCAGGAGGGGTGGCTCTAGCTCTCTCTATCTCATCATACCCTCCTACACTAAGAAAATGTGTTTTGGCATCTGTCTTGCGGCCTCTGTAACGAGTAGAAAGCATATGTTCAAGGCCTTCTTTTAACCTGTATTGTTGTGGGTCTTCCATCACCCCTTGAATATCAAAATACGGCTAAAAATAAAAATAAAGTTAGAAAGTTACTTAACAAGTAATTAGAAATAAATATATGAAATATACATAAAATATAATTTACCCGTAGATGCTCATACATAGCATTCTTCTCGGCAGCAGAGACCTTTTTCCATGTATCTTTATCCAAAGCTATGTCACGCCATATATAAGAACTAGCCTCGCGGATGAAGAGATCATGTAACTCACCAACAGTGGTACCAGTGTAGTTATCGAAATGTAACGGTAAGGGATTTCTCCCGTTTTTCTCCCAGGTCGGTGTGAGGTTAAGGTTTTTAGCCTTGCCTCTACGCCGAGGTGGTACAACTGCAATTATAATTAAAAAATATCAGTCATAAAAATCATTATAAATGAATGAATATATTTAAAGACATAATTACCATCCATCTCGTGTTGACCACGACCACGGCCACCTGGAGGTGGTGGATCCTCTCGGCCATCTCCATCATGTCCTCGAGGCATGATATCAGCCATCAAATAAAAAAGGATACCCCAAAGATAATCCATACCTGAAAAGTTAAACGATATAGAATAGACAAATACTAAATGGAATACAATGCAATAATAAGTCTTGTCGCCAGACATTAACTGTTCTAATCAAATATAATTACAATAATAAGTGTTCTAATCAGAATCACTCTCCTCATAATTAGTCTTGCCGCCGGACATTTCACTATCATTTACACAATTACAAATACATATTTAATTTCTTTAACAAACTTGTAGTTTTAATTACGAAATGAGATTCATTGCATTTAACATTTAATATTGACGGAAACTATAAAATGTCACATTGAACTCTTCAATTCATTCACAAACATAAAACACTTTATGGAAATTTTAAAGGATACAAATGACAAGTTTTAATTTTAACATGATGGTTATGATACATTAAGCTCTTCAATTCACATTCATAAGTTTTAAGGATACAAACGACCACAATTAACTCATTTATATATACTTAATTACACAACAAATCTACAAATATGTTTATAATATACAAATAATTTACCCTAATTTTAATAAATCTACAACTTTATCTTAAATTATATAAATCAACAATCACAACTAAATTAACAAATTTATGCTTACACAACAAATCTACAAACTTTTATACAAATAATTACACAACAAATCTACAAACATACAAATATTGCACCTTAAAATAAATAGCAATAATATAATTTTATCAAAAATCAACAAACACTAAATTAACAAATTTATAAATTATTTAAATAAATTTACACCTAAGTTTAACAAATCTATATTTTTTTTACCTAATACACACTAACATTATCATAATACACACCAAATATACAAAACATAAGCACATTGTAGTATTTTTACCTAAAAAAAATACATATAAACGGTTGTGTGTATGTGAGTGAGAGATAGAGATCGAGAGTACCAAAAGCAAAAAAGGAAGAGTCGCCGGAGGAGACGTCGATCGGAGAATCACCGGAGCTAAAAGGGGAGAACACCGGAGGAGCTTTGCGGGAAGAGAGTACGAGCTGCAGTTGGGGGAAGAAGCTACACGCGAACAGCAGCAGCAGCGGAGGCCGGAGAACGCCGTAAATCGCCGGAAATCGACGGAAAATCGCAGAGAGGGTGTGGGCGCCAAAAAGAAAAGAGAGAAGGCAGTGGGGGGGAAGGAGGCTAGGTTTACCGCTTAATATTTCGAGGGGTATTAGCAGCGACGCCTTTAGCGGCGACAAGTTTCCGTGTTTTTATTTGTCGCCGCTAAAGCCCTATGTCGCCGCTAAAGGCGTCGCCGCTAATACCAGTAATTCTTGTAGTGTTGCTTGTTAAACTTCAGATCTCATGAACAGTACCTCATACATAGGGTCCAAGCTTTGGTGAACTTCGGATAGAATTATGCGAACCTCGGATGTATGATCCGCACTTCGGATCATATTGTCATCCGAACTCCGATACTTAGCTTCAATTTTCTTTTTACATTCAGTCCGAACTTTAAGTCCATGCATCATCCGAACTTCAGGATCCTGGCAGGGTCCGAACTTGTACACTTGTTCCAGAATTTTTTCGAACACACAGTTGTACCAACCCTAGGAGTAAAATCTATCGATACACACTTTATTACTATTTGCAACTAATATTTAACACCACCTTGCCATTTATTCCACAATTTTGGGCCAAAATAGGCCTCGCACAGTTCACGCACACACTAGAATATCAAATAAACTAACATTCACATTGATCAGAGGCTGAATCAATTGCTATCACTTTGATATACTTCCAATTTCAAATTGCAACTGGTAAATAACACAAGCTTCAACAATTTCAAAATGTAAGTTTAATTCAATTTTTCATAAATCGAGACCATTCTTGGAATGGATTGGTTAGCGCAATTGCTTGCTTAGATTGGACCACCATGAGTATTATGTCGACTTACTTCCTATGGAAATGAAAGTGTTTGATGTGATTCTTGGAATGGATTGGTTAGCGTCTCATGAAGCAACTATTCTGTGCAATAAACGAATAGTACAATTGATGATTCCAGAAGGTGAAAAAGTGTTTGTATACGGTGAAAGGCACCACAAAGGCGTGAATGTGATATCAGTTGCTAAGGCTCGGTGTTTCCTTAGTAAGGGATGCCCTAGCTATTTGATGATTGTGGTGGACACAAAGAGTGAGCATCCTCAATTAATCGAAATACCAGTAGTACGGGAGTATCCTGATGTGTTCCAAGACGAATTGTCAGGTCTTCCACCAGATCGACAAGTTGAATTTAGTATAGACTTGGTTCCTGGAGCCGCTCCCATAGCCCGTGCTCCCTATCGTCTCGCTCCATTAGAGATGAAGGAGATGTGGACACAGTTGTAGGAATTACTTGATACGGGATTTATTAGACCGAGCTCTTCACCGTGCGGTGCGCCAGTTTATTTGTTAAGAAGAAAGACGGCTCTTTACGGATGTGTATTGATTACCAGAAGCTTAACAAGGTGACTATCCATAACAAGTATCCTTTACCACGCATCTACGACCTATTTGATCAATTGCAAGGTGCTTCCTACTTCTCCAAGATTGATTTGCGATCAGGCTATCACCAATTGAAAGTTAAAGAGGAAGACGTGCCAAAGACAACATTTCTAACCCAGTATGGTCATTACGAGTTTTTATTAATGTCATCTGGAATCACTAACGCACCAGCCGTGTTTATAGATCTTATGAACTGAAACACCCATATCAACATAATATAATCATTAATGGGGTTACAGTAACTTAATGGTAATTAACCATAAGATGAATTTATAAAATACTTTTAAGTAATAACTAACATTTCTATCAACCCATAGACATTAAGTACATCCAAGTGCACATCTACTAGTTTGGTAGGTAACTACACCAAAATTCATACCATAAACCACAGCGTTACCAGAAGGTACTTCAAGGCTTCTCAACTAAGTATTGGGATCAAACCCGTTAATGCATTGCCTTTACTAATTTCTCCTGTAATACATGTAATGTGAGGGGTTAGAAAATAAAATTTGCTAACTGAGTTACTAGATCGATATGGAGTGCAAAACATACAACATGTATAAGTATTGAAAATGATTATGACATGACAAGTGTAATATCTTTTAATAAAATGGTGTGGGCATAGCACATTTATTTGCATAGGTTGCGGTGCATGACCCGCTAACCCGTCATTGCCAACAAACTGACATCCATGTCCAGCTATGCAACTCTAACCGACACCCGAAGTCTGGCCACCTACCCGCGAGCTCATGCGGTGTAGGAATTTATACGCATAAACACAAAGTAAGGCGCTTGAATATAATAATGATAACCTGGATATCCGGTGAGGCCTATGATAAATGAGCATAACTCACAATGGGGTAATCAAGTGTAATCATGTGAAGTATGAAATGAACGATCTTCAAGCATAACATGAAGGTTAATATATGTAATGAAAGGTATCAAATGAGGTATGCTGGCCATAGGCCATGATTAAATAATAAAATTGCCAACTAGGGCAGTATGCTAAAATCAGTGCAATGCATCATATAAGAGGATGATGACAATTAGATATGCACAATGTCATAAATAAAATAAACATGTAATTATGTATGCAACACACACATCAATGCTAGAACTCACAGTACAACTGGCTAACTATAGCCTTTAAGGCTCAATACGGCCAATAACCACTTAACGCCCGAACCGATAATCGGCACTCCTTCCAGCTCCAAACCTATCAAATGATGATATTCAAAGCATTCATAAGCTTATAATAGTATATCATAAGGTTTGGAAGTTATTTGAAGTGTTTACGCGATTTCGGTTTAAGTTTTCAAATTTATCGACACCGACACGCCTCTTATTTAGTTTTATAGACTTTTGGGTGATGTTTAATGTAAATTTAATGGTTATATAAGTATGGAATGATTACATGATGTTATAGTAGCATTATAGGGCTTAAATCAAGTGTTTTAAGTGTGCTCGGGCTAAACTCGGCGAGTTAGAGGAGTTACTCGCCGAGTTAACATACTGGAAACGAGTTTCGGTGCCACCAGGGCACATAGTCAGTGAGTTGGTATGGGAACTTGGCGAGTTCCCCAAACTCTGCACTCCAGAATGATGATTTTTGACTTCCTGCTCATAGCTCCTTCGTTCCAAACTCATTTTTAACCAATCAAAACACCCCAAAACTTCATTTTATGGTATATTTGATGTATATAAACATATAGTCACATGGTTTAACATACATATATAAAAAATATAGCTCCTTTTTATCACTTAATCTCTTAACTAACTTTGTACAAAACCGAACTCACCATATGGTGAATTTCCTTGGTTTCTTTGTGCTTGTAATTCAGAAACCATTTGAGAGATTCCTTTAACTACAACCATGCTCCCTTTCATCATTCTAGGTGGAGCTATCTTTATTCACCATAAGGGTTACTAAACTAGAGAGGACATAAAGATGAATACACACTTCATAACACTAAAGAGGACTCACCTTTGTTACTTCACTTGTATTCACCAAAACTTCTGGATTGTTTAATCAATTTGGCACCAATTTCTCAACCATAGTCTTAGTTCTTGAGGAAAGTGTGTTGTGCAGAAATTTTCAAGGGAAATGAGGGAGAGGAAGGCACCGATTGAGGGATTTTAATCCCCTTAATTGGTTAAAACTTTTGCACATAGGCACTCTCCATTCTTAGTATTCCCATTTTAGCCACCAAGTTTATTTCTCTTCATAAAGAAGCTTAAGTGAGTTGTGCTTATTGCTTTGATGTTTGTACATGTTTACATGGTTTAGACTTACAAGAATTTAAAACATAATATACAAGTGGATAAAGCATAGGGCCAAGATTTTGATTCAATTATAATTAAGCAACTAAATATGATTTGCTTGGCACTTAATTACTTATGATTAGTACCTTAACTCGAAGGATTAGTACATAAAGGTATGGCTTGCCAATTTACAAGGCTTAAAGTGTATAGTATAAGTGGTTATAGCTTATGGCTAGGATTTTAATTCCCATCATAATTAAACAATCAAATACAATTCATTTGACAGATTTATTAATTATAATTGGTATCTTTATTTTGAGGGTATTATAGCAATGTATGAGTTCAACTAACTCAAATACATGTAAGTCTCACTTATCTATTTGTAGTTTTGTAAAGTAGCGTTAATATACATATATATTCTCTTTAAGTGATTAAGAATATAAATTATTACATATCGGTTAACATAATTAATTGACCAAACTATCGGTGAACTGTATAATTAGTAATTTAATTATTGTATTAAATTTGAGGATGTTACATGAACCGGGTGTGACGACCTATGTTGGACAAGGCAGTCATCGTGTTTATTCATGATATATTGATATACTCAAAGATGGAAGCCGAGCATGCTACTCATTTGCGTGAAATGTTGGAAACTCTTCGAAGAGAACGGTTGTATGCCAAGTTCTCCAAATGTGACTTCTGGCGACGAAAAGTACAGTTTTTGAGACACGTCATTTCTGAAAGTGGAGTATCTGTAGATTCGGCAAAGGTAGAGGCAATACAAAATTGGGAGCAACGTAAGAATGCATCACAAGTGAAGAGTTTTCTCGAATTGGCCGGGTATTACCGACGTTTCATACGTGATTTATCTTAAATCGCGGTGCCACTTACTTCTCTCACTAAGAAGAAATCAGCTTTTGTATGGGCCGAGGAGCAAGAAAAAATTTTCCAAACATTGAAGGCATGTTTGGTCAATGCCTCGATCCTTGCTTTGCCTGAAGGTAATGGTGATTTGGTAGTTTATAGTGATGCATCAGGTTCAGGCCTTGGGTGTGTGCTTATGCAGCGGGGAAAAGTTAGCGCGTACGCTTTGCGACAACTTAAGGATTACGAGAAGAAGTATCTTGTTCATGACTTGGAGTTGGCGATTGTGTTTGCTTTAAAGTTATAGCGACATTATTTGTGTGGCACTCGTTATCAAATTATATCGCTCATAAGAGTTTAAAGTATATCTTTGATCAACCGAATCTTAATATGAGACAACAACGAGCAATTGAGTTGATGAAGGATTTCGACTGTGAAATATTTTACCATCCCAGTAAAGCCAACGTGGTGGCTGATGCTCTTAGTCGAAATATGTACAGAGACCGGAAAGAAGCACTTCATTATGTGCTTAACTATGTATCCGTTAGACCGTCAATTATTGAGGACATACGGAAATGGCAAGGTGAAGCACTCCAATCTGATAACCTTAAGGCCGACCGACAGGTCGGGCAAGTTTCTTTGTTAGTCGATAACTCTTTTGGGTTGAAGACCAATAAGGAGTGGATTTGGATTCCAAAGATAGGCGGACTTCATGAGATTTTGTTACAAGAAGCGCACAATTCCAGATATTCATATCATCCCGGTAGTACCTGGATGTACCGAGACATGAAAGCTGAATATTAGTGGCCAGGATTGAAGCATGATGTGGGGAGTTATGTGGAGAAATGTCTGGTGTGCCTACAAGTCAAAGCTGAACACAAGAAGCCCTAAGGTAGTATGCAGCCACTTCCGATTCTGAAATGGAAGTGGTATCATATCACTTGGATTTTGTTACTAAGTTGTCAAGGACCTTGCGCCAGCATGATAGTATTTGGGTTATTGTTGATCGTCTCACAAAGACAACTCACTTCATTCCCATTCGAGAGACGTATTCTCTGAAGCGGTTAGCTCAAATTTACATCAACAAGATCGTTTCACGCCACGGCATTCCCAAGTCAATCGTATCTGATCGGGATTCTCTCTTTACTTCTCGTTTCTGGGATATTTTTCAGCAAGCTTTGGGTACTCGAATTAAAATGAGTTCGACGTATCACCCACAAACCGGGGGCCAAAGTGAGCGCACCATTTAGACCCTTGAAGATCTAATACGAGCATGTATTATTGATTTTGGAGGTTGTTGGGATACTCACCTACCCTTGGTTGAGTTTACTTACAATGACAATTATCACTCATCAATTGGGATGCCTCATTTGAAGCATTGTATGGTCAAAAATGTATGACTCCGACTTGTTGGCAAGAAGCGGGTGAGAAGCCATTGTCCGAACCCGAGATTCTTCAGTTAACACAAGATAAGATCAAGTTAATCCGAGATCGACTCAAAGCAGCTCAAGATCGACAGAATGTTTATTCAGATAAGAAACATAGGCCAGTTGACTTCAAAGTCGATGATTATGTGATGCTAAAAGTTTCCCCGTGGAAAGGAGTACTTCATTTTGGAAGACGGGGTAAACTGAAACCTCGATACATTGGACCTTCCAAGATCCTTCAGAAAATCGGATCACAAGCTTACCGTCTGGAGTTACTAGAAAAGTTAGCAGGAATTCATAATTTCTTTCATATTGGCAATCTGCAGAAATGTCTCGTTGAACCTATAATATCGTCAAATTTAGTATAATAATTAAATCCATAATTGTAACAACCTAGCTTTTAACCCGACTTTAAATTCTGTTTTTGAGATAATAATGTAAATTAATTACATTATTTGTATTGTAATTTAATTAAGTAATGAAATTATTTAATTCAGAAAAGTTAGTAGGAATTCATAAATTAATTACATTATTTAAATCCATAATTTAATTAAGTAATGGAATTATGTTAGTAATGATAAAAATGAAAATGAAATCTTTATTTTTAAAAAAAATCAGATGTTGAGGGACTAAAAATGCCAAAACCCGATAGATATGAAATAAAAGACTCAAATTCTTTCATTTCTCATTTATCACACATTAAAGAAACCAAATTTCTCTCCTTCCCTTACTACAACTTACGGCATTCATCATCTTCTTCACCAAAGAATCATTAATTCTTGCAATAAATCTGAATTTAAGACAAGGAAGTAACATACAAACATCAAATATCAAGAATCTACATGATTTCAAGGTAAGATTTAATTAAAATTCCAAAATTTCAAGCTTTGATGTTCGGTTTTTTAGGAAAACCGAATCTAAAATTTAGGACATGATTATGGATGCATGTTATATATTCTTATGGATTAGTATAAATCGAGTATCATAGAAGTAATATACCAAATTTCAACCTCTGATTCGAACTATAAATATGATTTTCAAAATTTCTATGTGTTTTTGTGTGTATGTATGTTCGATGGACTGTTAAAAAGAATCAAAAAGGAGGCTAATTTGGTATGTATTATGTTTGTTTTTATGTTTAAAGTGTTAAAAGAGTGCATTTAAACTGATATTAATAATTTTCAGTCACAAAATATGTGTAAAGTGTTAAAATAAATCTGGGAAAAATTTCAAGCTGTTGCATCCGAATTCGGTTGGGATCCGAATTCGGATGAGGCACCAATTCGGATGGCCCACTTCGGATGGCCCAATTCGGATGGCCTAGTTCGGATGACCCATTTCAGGATGCCCATTTCGAATGATTTTAGAATAACAAAATAAAAGCCTTATCATTTTCTAAAGTAAGGATGAAATATAATTATGTTTATTAAAGTACAAAGTTTATGAGATGTTCTTATACATACATACATATATATATATATATATATATATATATATATATATATATATATATATATATATATATATATCTTTTTGAGACTTCAAATGAACAAAAAAAAGTGTAAAATGACTTAATATGAGTTAATGAGTTATCAGAATCAGATCAATTAAAGCTTAAAAGCTGATGTTCTTGCTATGATAAATTCTGGACAGGTACAGATAAATTCTGAACAAAGTAATAAAAGTTAAAGTATTGAAAGTGGGTCAAAGATTGTAAAGCTAAGCCAAGTCCAGAAAGACAAAGATTAAAGATTAAATCCTAAGATAACTCAGGTGGTGGAGAAATCTGCTTGATAAGACAACAGTTCAGCATAAACCAGAACCTGTGAGTTATATATATTTAGTTTTACATGCTTGATTCCGGTTGAGACACATTGTTGATGATAGTTTATCTTGGCATTCATTTATGCTCAGCTGGATTGTGACCTGTGCTCACCATGGTTCGGTGATGCCCAGTGGATCATGATGGCTATTTGACTTATCATTTTGGATACATTGTACTTACAGTTCAATTCAGTTATTGTTATAAGTTGATATTGCTGTCATGACCTTGTTTAATTATGCTTTCATCATTGCTTGCATATTTGATGTATTGATTCAGCTTAGCATGTTTAGCATTGTCGGTCTATTGTTCTAGATCTTGCTATCTCGCCAGTTCTATTGAACTTGGTCTTGATTACTCCGATGCTCCACCCACGATGTTTACTGGTAGCTAGCCCAGGATGAGTGGATAGCTTCCATTAAAAGCGTGAGCGTGACGTGGACATCATCTGATTCTGATTTTTTATGTCTCAATCATGCGTAGCTGTAGCGGCAGTCAAGACATATCACGCTAGACCCCACTATCCGCTTGTTGAAATGCATGTAATCTGAAAATCTATATTCTCACTAAGCATTGCTTATAGTTGTTGTTAAAACCTTTTTACAAGAAAAGACAAGGGAAAGCACTTGCCGGACCTAGTTCTTAGGTCTCCCAAGATCAAGCTGAAGTTTTCATAGACCACCACTCCAACACCTTTTGGTACAGATTGGCAGATGATAATTGTGGTGGTCTGGGTAGATTTACTTTGATTGCATGATGAAATGTATTAGACTAGTTTGTACCTTTTATAAGTTTAATTTGATAACTGTAATTCGTACTAAAATTGTATTAAACTTATCCTAATGTTTGTACCTGTAATTTATAATTCTGCAACTTAATTATTCTATCTTAGTTATGATTGATATCGTATTGCATAAATGTGGGACCTAGACACTGAGGGCTGCCCCGTAAGGGGAGGTCTTCACAGGATGGTATCAGAGACCATAGTTTGAGTGAATCAAGTATTATATGGGTAATACTTTGTCTCAAACTGAAGCAATACATATGTATCAATCATTTAGGTGTTTTGAACTGAGATAGGATGTACAGACTGTAAGGATGGGAATAAGGGTACATTGCTCTAAGTCTATAAACTGATAGTCACATGATTTTTAATTTTCAGTAAAGATGTCTGGATCAGGATAAGGTGATTTCCCCAACAATATGACTCCCCACCAGATGTTTACAACAACTATTAGCCCAACAATCTGAAGAACAAAATAAGAATATGCAAGAACAGTTTTGGGTCAGAGATGAGGTCGAAGCTAAAAGACGTGTTGATTAGAAAAACAAGCGAAAAGAAAAACATGCCCAAAATGATGAGTCTGATTCTGATAACTCAAACCCTGATACCCAAATCGAACAGCCGAAAGGCTGTAAGTTTAAAGATTTAAAAGCAAGCGGTGCCTTGAACTTTGAGGGTACAGTAAATCCAATCCAGGCTTTGGATTGAATCAGTCACACTGAAGAAATCTTCAGAATCTCCGATTGCTTAGATTGAAAGAAAGTGAGTTATGCATCTGCTCTCGGCGCTGCCTGTGCTTGATGGAAGACATAGAGAAGTATT
>JAANYP010000148.1:0-42500 GCA_020465985.1 Centrapalus pauciflorus
ATACATTGTTTGGTAAAAATATACTTTTATTTTTGTTTCCATTTGCCAGTTTTTTTTTTCATTTGTTAATTGTACCTTTTTGTTTCTAATAAATAATTTGGTTACCTACAAAACGCATACAATAGGTGAAAATGACTATGCAATTATTTTTATGTTAATGTACCTTTTAAATTAGTCATGTCAATTGAAGTTATCATTTTCATTGGGGATGTGCAATAGTTCAAAACCAAACCGAATTAAACTAAGAATCAATAATTTTTAAAAACCAAAATCGAGGATGTATCAAAAGTTACCTTACCGAAATCGAACAAGATGGTACTGGTTCTGGTTTAGTATGGTTTGTTGGTTTTTTTAGTTAGTCCTAAGTTCTGCATACCCCTAATTTATACAATGTCAATATTAAATATTCTTGTAACCATTTTTACCAATTGTACGTATATAATTTAATTTCAAGTTAAAATTTATATATTGAAAACAAAAAAAAAATTATCAAATGAAAACAGAAAAATATATATAACCATCAAATGCAAACAAAAGAAATACTTGAATAAGTATCAAATGAAAGCAAAAAAGAAAAAAAAAAAAAAGATATACTACACATAAATAAATATGAATATAAACATCTATTATAAGCCATCATCCCACTTTTTTTTTCTTATTGTTATTAGAATTAATATGTTCAAGGCGGTATTAAGTTACAAAAGTAGAAAACAGTTTAAAAACATATATAGTTATAATAATAACAATGGGTTTAATCATCTAAAAAAATTGTCTTAAATTAAGTTAACAAAATATACAGTATATGATTATTGTAAGAGTAAATTACATAAATGGTCCAAGTGGTTTGCCTTGAATTATGAATTTGATCATTGAAAGAATTTTATTACTGCAGTGGTCCTTACTTTTGAAAATAGCACGTGGTTAGTCACTAATATTAACGGCTATTAGTCGTCACCGTTAGTATGAGGGTAATTTCGTCTTTTTGCCGTACAGGGATCATTTATGAAATATAACACAAGAACTGAAATTTTGTCTCTGTAGTTTTACAAAAATTATGGTTTTCTATATGTATATATAATTCATCATTTTATAGGTTTATGGTTTTTTTTTTCGTTCGGTAAAACTCAAAAAGGAAATGACTTGTAGTTCTTTCAAACGGAAGAATTAAAAATCAGAATGATTATTAGTTTTTCCGTTCAGAAAAACTGAAAAGCTATATTGTTTGTAGTGTTTTTTGTTCGAGAAAACTAAAAAGCGGAATCGTATGTAACATTTTACACAAGACCTTATAAATGAAATGATTCTTAGTTTTTTTTCGTTTGAGGAAAACTAATAAAAGGAAAAGGTTTGAAGCTCGGTTCAGGCTTGTTTAAATCGAACGAGTTAAACTCGGGTAGCTTAGTTCAGTTACACCCCTGCTAACAATAATAATAATATAATTAAAACAAATTTTTAGTTAAATTAATAATAACTGAAAATTTAAACTAAAAGTTCATTATAATATTTTAACGAACGGTTCCTATATCATGTTTTACAAATGGTTTATGAATGACAAAGATGAAATTCCCTCACACTAGCGGTGGCATCTAACAGCCGTTAGTGTGAGGGACTAACCACCTGCAAGGTTTTCAAAATGTAAGAACTTTTGATGTAATAAAATTATTTCAAGAAGCAAATTCGTAATTTAAGGAAAACCACAAGGACCATTTATGTAATTTACACTTGTTGTAATGTTACTTTACATCTTCTTTTGTTACCCTGTTTCTTTTTCTTCTTAAATAATAAATTCAATGGATGCCTATTACCTAAAAATTATATTAGAAATGAAATTTTTTATCTGAATGATAGACATGAAAAATTGAACCAACTGTTTTAACATGGTCTCACTGTCTAGCTAGTACGTAACGGTGACCATCAATGATTCTTGTGTACCAAAAGAATTTTGGATCCTATGGACATGGACTACATCTTTTTTTTTTTTTTTTAATTTTTTAGGAATTAACTTTATATAAAATTTTATTTGATGAAATCTTATAAGTTCACATTGTTTACAGGTAACACAACAGTAGTTTAAACAAATTGGATAGCAATACAAAATAGGTTAAAGTTCAACCGAGTGTATATTCTAATAATTAATAAAATGATTGTAGGTTCAAACAATTGCATTTTTGTCCATCTGTCACCTTTTTTTTATAAAGGCCAGCATCTTTGTAACACCAATATATATATAATCTGGAAGAAGCAGAACTAATACAAAAACAGACTCCCATCAAAGGAAACCATAATAAAATCGAACCTTAAAAAAAAAAAAAAAAAAAAGAAAAGAAAAGGATGTGATACATGTGAAAATCGAACCCACTGACTCACTGAGTCACATGAATCAGCTAGCGGCCACCAACTAGAAGTCTAGAACTGTGTGTGCAGGGGAGGGGAGGGGGACCCTCTCTAGAATTCAATTTGTCCCTCACATGTCTCTCTTCCCCATTTGTGTTTTAACATTTTTGTTGCAGATATCATATCGTAGAGGAAACATCAATGGGTCGATAAATTTAAATGGACCCTATGCAGTCGCCTTACTTACTACACAACAATCAAATCAGTGTCTGATTAGTAATCAAACTTTTTTTAAGGATAATATGCATTTAAAGCCCATTAAAAAGGTTCAATAATTAAGATTTAACAACACCTGACTATCAAAACTCACTAGAGGCCACGTATCAATTTAGTTTTATTCACGATCCTGAGATTTTTAATGTCCATGGTTAAATAACAAAAAATGTATTATCTAGATACAAAAAACACTAATTTTCAATAGTTTGTAACCTAATCAAGCTACGCAGCTCATCCTCATGCCGATTTTTATTTAAAAAATGTTACAACTTAGATAATAAACATTCAACAACAAATACAACATATATCATTGAAGTAAAATTATCTAAAACGATTTCTTCGTGCATTTTTTGATGCAAATATATCAATTATTTTATCATAATTGATGTTTGCTAGAAATTTGTTTTCAATACTCAAAAGCACCAATCCATTCAAATTTCTTTGATAAAATAACTGAAATATTTGCTTCAATAAATGCAAAAATAATCATTTTAAATAATTTTTCTTCAATGATATATGTTGTATATGTTGTTGAATGTTTATGTATACAAGTTGTAACATTTTTTTAATAAAAATCAGTGTGGGGATGAGCCGCTTAGTTTGACTAGGTTTCAAACCCATAAAAATTATTGCACTATTTTTTAAGTATTTAGATAGCACATTTTTTATTCTTTCGCCTTGGCAATTAAAAACCTCGAAAACGACCCTGGATTTATAGTTCTCTCAAAGTGATGTCTGATGAAGAGATGAAGACTTTGAAATCTATGAAGATTCAAGAGTTTGAAATCAAATCGATCAACTCATCAATGATCAACACTTTGAAATCAATGAAGAGTTGAAGAATGAAGACTTGCTTGATATATACCACTTGCCATCGACATGTTTGATACTCTGATATATACTTTGAGACCATCATATTCATCGTCGTTTTGCAAGAAATCGATGTTTAATTTGATCGTCGACATTTTGAAATCGATGAAGGATGAACACATCGCTTCATTGTCCATGGTCATCGAAGTTTGAAACTCCATGAATGCCTCCGTTGGTCTCTTAGTTGTCCATGCTTCGTTTTCACTGAGCCACAAAACCAGCCGCCATTGAGGTTTCATCTTGCGTATTACCATGAAAGTTAAAAGAAACCTAACCTGCCAGTGACTTAATGGATCTAATCCTATAACACTAACTTAAAAAAATTTTATGCCCCATCCCAACTAGGGGTGGCAAAAAAAAACTGTACCCGACGGGGAAAACCAAAAACCGATTTAAACGGGACGGGTTTTCCCGAACCCGATTAAGTTAAACGGGTGATGGGGCGGGTATGGTATTGATAATACCCGTCCCGTATACCCGATTACATAACCCGTTTAAATTCCCGATTACTTTTAATAGCAACATGTTATTTATATTTTATATATATTATATATAAAAGATGAATATTTTATCTATTTTATATATTATACATAAAAATTATCATGCATAATTTAAAAAACTTATTTATTTACATATAATTTATTGAAATAATCTTTTTTTCGTTATCATTTGATAGGTATACAAATTTAATTTAATATTAGTATTGTAAATTTAACAAACATGAACATTTTAAGCTTAAATTATGAACCATGTAATTAAATTTCATATCATTTATTTATAAATGGGTTACCCGATTCCCCGCATACCCGATGGGGATCCCCGTTTAATACCCGTGGTTTTTATAAACGCGGATGGTATTTCCATTTCCCGCCCCGCTGTCATCCCTAATCCCAACTTTCTGCCGTGGGCCAAAGCCCATTATTTCCGCTATTGGCTTGGGCCTGGTTTTATTAATGTCAATTTTTATAAAAAATATTTATGAAAATGAAAAACATAATCTTAATATTAAATAAATATGAAAAATAAATTAATTTTTTCCGCTATTGGCTTGGGCCTGGTTTTATTAATGTCAATTTTTATAAAAAATATTATGAAAATGAAAAACATAATCTTAATATTAAATAAATATGAAAAATAAATTAATACGAGTAATAATTTTGATATAAATTACTTGTTAGAGGCAATATATGTTAAAGTTCTTGATGAAAACAAAAGTTGTTACACATTTAAATAATTGTTTTATTATTCGTAGTTGTTAAAAGTTGAATGTACTTTAATAAATATAAATTTTCCGATAAATATTATATACAATTTCAATTTGGCGTAAATGAAATAAAATTGATACATAGATGGCCCATAGTGAATTATCCCATTTTTTTAGTGACTTTAATGAAACTTTTCAAAAAGTTTGGGTAGTCTATATGTGAATTATCCCATTTTTTTATTAGAAAATCTATTTACCAATACTGTATATAAACTTAAGATCTAAATATAAAAATATTACTTTTTTCTAAAAAAAATACAAACATAGTACTGTTATTAATTATCGCTATTATTTTTGTAGTTTTGTTTTATATATATATATATATATATATATATATATATAGGATTGGGTTCTTTTAAGAACCTTAAATAATGTGGGAACATAAGAACCAATTTCAACCCTTGGATTAATGGGATCAATGGTGGATAATCAATGGCATTGTTGTAAATATTTTCTAGTATGGTTGGGTCCACTAAGGGCAAATCAGTCATTTTTCCTCCTTCATTTAATGCAACTTTTCAGAAAAGTTTCCAACAACCTGTCCTTTAATTAAACTATACAATCATCAATGAGTTTGTCATTAATTTTTTCTTTTTCTTCCATTTTTTCCGGCAAGAAGAAGCTCAGTTCCGTCGCCGGAATTCCATTCCGTTTTTTTTTATTTCACCTGAATCCATGGAGTCGACCGACACATTTCAACAGACACCGTATAATATTTTTCCAAATGGTTTTGCAGCCGATGAGGAGGTCGACGATTGTTTTTCTCCTAATCCAGGTCATGTTTATATTTTATTCGAGTATTCGTTGCTTTATTTAACGTTTCTTCTACATAGAATATGTTGCATTCTACGTAGAATATGTTGCATTCTACGTAGAATATGTTGCATTCTACGTAGAATATCTTGCATTCTACGTAGAATATCTTGCATTCTATATTGTCTGTAAATCTATATATATTTTTGTATTTTATGTTGTCTGAATAGAACTTCTATAAACATTTATAGATTTTGAATTTTTTAATCTGTATTCTACTCATATTTTATGTTATATTATGACGTTCATATTTTCTAGTCTATTTTATATTTTAAAATCGCAGAATCGGGTAAATATGAAACGCTCAAGACCTTGCTAAACGACGATGGCTCTGAGCAAGACAATAGGAAAGGCACGACAAAAAAAATATATTGTTCGTAGATTATTTTGTATTCTTCGTAGTTTTTTATAGATTGTCTGTATATGGAGTTTTGTATTCTATGTTGTTTGAATAGATCTTCAATAAACATTTATAGATTTTGGATTCTTTAATTTGTATTCTTCTCAGATTTTATGTTATCTTATGATGTTCATATTTTCTATGTCAGTGTAAATCTATATAGATCTTCTCACATTTATAGTTTTTTACAGATTGTTTGCAAATTTATTTAACGTTTCTTCTACGTAGAATATGTTGCATTCTACGTAGAATATGTTGCATTCTACGTAGAATATCTTGCATTCTATGTAGAATTGTTTGCAAATTTATATAGATCTTAGGTAAGTGTCATATATTCTATATAGAATACCACAATTCTACGCAGAATGTTCACATATTTTTCATATAATACCACTAATCTACGTAGATTGTTCACATATTCTACGTAGATAGTTCACATATTCTACATAGAATATTGCTATTCTATGTTACTAGAAATGTTATACATTTTTTTTGCATCATAGTTTTGAATCCATTGTTTTAATGCAGGTTGTAAAAGATTCTACCATGGACACCATTGATTGTGATTGTCGAATGTTCGATCGGATTGTGTTGCTTTGTATCTCCGTCATAGAATGTTGTATATTCACCATAGAATATTATGTTGACTCCATAGAATATATCTTAATCTACATATAAAGTTGTATATTATTCATAGGAAAAAAAAAGATGAAGAGAAAAACTCTGGTGGTTTTTTTTTTGGAGAAAAAAAAAGGATGAAGAGAAAAAAGAGAAGGGAATTAATTGTGTGTGAAAAAACGTGCAGTTTCTTTTTCAATGTTATCCCCAATATATCCCTTACCCACCCATTTTTCCAACAAAAAAAACCCCTAAAGCCTTCTTAATTTCAAAACTGCCATCTTACATCTAAGCCATTGATTTCATGAAATCAATGAATGAGATTAGTTCTTAGGTTCCCACATTATTTAAGGTTCTTAGAAGAACCCTCCCTATATATATATATATATATATATATATATATATATATATATATATATATATATATATATATATATATATATATATATATATATATATATATGCATGCGCGCGCGCGCACGCATACATGTGTTTGTATGTACGTATGTATATATGTGTGTGTATGTAGAGAGATATATATGGATCGTGTGAAAAATTATTAACTTATTAACTTTGTGAGAAACTTTTAACAATAAAATTCTCACTTTTAAATACGGTTTTTGATAATTTTTAAAAGTATATTATGTTAGAACAATAAAAAGATATAAAGGTTGACTACTTGTGTTCTTTGGTGTAACATGAAGGAGAAGGAGATGCCCATAAGGAAAGGGCGGATCATCCCAGCGATCGCAATTATGATGGCTTTGCGGATTGAGTGTCGGATGACGACAATGGTCATTTCTACTCCAACCAAAAAGAGGAAGCAGAGAAGGCCGTCGTTTGCCATTGTTTCAAGGACCATAACACTTCTTAACGGGAATACGACATTCGCAACGGTTGAACTTAGTCCTATCACAGCCTTTGTGATGCATCACGAATTTGTATTGCACAAGATTAGGGGTGACAATTTTGACCCAACGGGGCAAACGGTCAGGATTGTTAAATTGACACATCGTAAAAAAATAAGATATAACATAATTTTTTTAAAAAGGAAACTTTATGAAACGGTGTATTAGACAAATTGTTAATTGAATAAAATTTCAAAATTATGACTTTTGGTCATCAACTCGTTTCTTGAACGGGCCGAAATTGTCACCCCTACACAAGATGATGAACTAGCTGCATCACAAATTTGTGTTGAAGAGTCGAGATGCATCACAAATTTATATTGAAGAGTTGAGATGCATCATGAATTTGAGTTAAACAAAATGACGAAGAGCCAAGATGCATCACGATTTTGTGTTGCCAAGATGCATCACAATTGAAAGATGAACATTAGTCGCATCGACGTCAAATTATCTTTTTTGATTTTTTTTTTTTAGATTTTGTAATTTTAAAAATGTATCAATTAAATTTATTTAACATTTATTATTTAACTAATTGACTGATATTCATTTAATCTAAAATTAAAATTTATTTGACTAGATATATATTATTTTTCCCAAAATATTTCTATGCATACCAAATACATGCATTGTGTGATGCACCAATGATTATTAAATCTAACGTTTGTGATTGGTTCTTTTTAGGTTCTCGCAAAGCTTTAACATGTCGTTGCAATTTTGTGGATCAGAGTGAATTTGTGATGCTTGTTCTTAGCGACCATAGTCATAGCGAAGGATAAGTAGTGACGACTTTTTGGCTATTACAACGATAAAAGAAATTGATTTTTTTTTTTTTTTGTAGTTATATGATGTAATTTCTCTTATTTGGGTTGTAATTAATGTTAATTGTTAAAGATGAAAATTTTAACTTTGTCGTTATATATAAATTAAAAATTGTATTGTAATTTCGTGAATCATATATGTATAGCATTATATATGTTTTTTGGTGTTTGCTGCAATAATGTTTTTTTATTTATACATATATAACCATATAACTTACACTATGTTAATTTATAATTTGGTATATATGATATTATGATGTTTAGAAGAGAAAATTTTAAATTAGGTGTATATATATATATATATATATATATATATATATATATATATATATATATATATATATATATATATATATATATATATATATAGAATCAGGTTCATCAGCATACCTATGAGATTCCAGCGTACCGAGCGTACCCTAATGTGAATGATCATTCACACATATTTTTTTTGAATAAACATGTATAACACAACATTATAAGACTATTTTTCAAAAGGAGTAACATTATAAATCTTGTGAATGGTAAAAAAAGATCATGTGAATGGTCATTCACACCATTCACATAGTGTGAAATGACCATTCACATAATTTTTAAGGACACAGAAAGTGTGAATCTATGTGAAATTCATATATCATGCGTATAACATTAAATTAAACATGATTATGTGAAAAAAAAAAATTTTAAAAAAGTTTTTTAAGGTCGGTACCTTCGGGTGCACTTGATTTCGAGAGCTACTTATTTGAACCTGAATCTATACATATATATACATATATACATATATACATATATATACATATATACATATATATACATATATATACATATATACATATATATACATATATATACATATATACATATATACATATATATACATATATACATATATATATATATACATATATATATATATATATATATATATATATATATATATATATATATATATATATATATATTTTGAAGTTCAAGAGGTGAATATATGAAATTCTTATAGGAGAGAGAAAAAAAAAAAAAAAAAAAAAAAAAAAAAAAAAAAAAAGAAGAAGAAGAAGAAGAAGGTTGGGATGGGGTTTTCTTCTTCAACTTTATATTTGAAGTAAAAAAGAAAAGAAAATAAGGCCTCATATTGGAGGGGCCTAACTGCCTAAGCATCAGTTGACTAACCGAAACAGCAATAAAGTCTAACGAAACCCTTGGATTGGGTAATCCATAGATTCCAATTCAGCTATCTCCATTTCCTGTTTCTATTCAATATTCACAACAACGCAATCTTGAATTTTATGCATGCCGCTATTTAAATACAACTAACAAAATGCAATGTTTAAGTTTGAATTTAGAGGGTGTTTGGATTTTTACGTTTGAGAAAATGTTGTAACTTTTTAAAAACTAATAATCAGATAATAATTGTAACCAAAAGTATTGTCGGGAATGTAGTGTTTGCTTTTGCTTATGCTGTTTGCTATCATAATTATCAAATAATCAGTTTTTAAAGTGTTTGGATTTGCGTTTTAACTTGTAAAATGACCAAATAATCACTTATTAAGCAAATAACCTACATTTTTTAACTTATGAAAAAGTGTGGTAGGACTAACGCTAAACGCAAAGAATCATTTATTAACGTATGCAATCCAAACACTTTAAACTAATTATTTGCGTTATTGTAACGTAATAAGTTAATATTCCGTTTATAACGCAAAATCAAACACCCTCTTAATAATAAATTAACAACGACCTATGCGGTAGATATGCTTTTAAATATGAATTATACGATAGATATCCGATATTTGTTTATGTTATTCTTATAAACTGTTAAATTTTACAAGTTCGAAAAACGACACGATTTTTTTTTGTTAAAACAAATATTTGGGTTTTTTCAAAGTAAGAAACCATGATGTAAAAGTTACAATATATACTGTGGTAAGGTTGGAGTTTTATTTATTTATTTATTTTGGTTTTAGGACCATCAAATCAAATCAATTGATAGTTACTGACATGACGGAATTTGAAAAACACATCCAACTAAAAAACGATTTTGTACAACATTATTTGGTTTGATTCATGTACCACATGTCAATACTAATTTACACATGTGTTTTAAATGAATCTTAACTTATCAAACCATCTTCATCATATCATGTACCATATCTTATCATCTAAAGTTCAAAAAACTATTATTATTTCTAGATATTTAACACAGTGGTTAATTAAACAAATAGTTATCAAAAGTACCTAATTATAAATTCTTGGTTAATATTAAAAAAACCCTATAAACTTTTATCATTTTCATGATTAAGTCTCTAAACATTTTTTTCGATTGTTTAAGTCCCTAAACTATTAAAAGTATATATTTTGACCGGCTACCGCATGACTAGATAAAACACAACCAATAAAACAAAAAGTTTAGGGACTTAATCGCTAAAACAAGTAAAGATAGTGAGTTTTTTGAATAAGACAAAAATAGTTAAGGGAATTAAACAATCAGAAAAAAAATTAGGAAGTTAATCACAAAACTAAGAAAAGTTTATGGGGTTTTTTCAATATTAACCCTAAATTCTTTGTCATATATTCACGTGTTAAAATTCATATGGATATTATTTCTTTAATATATACCTTACCTACACTTTGTAAGTTGAAGTTTGCTTTTTGAAACGTTTCAACTTAATTAGCTCCTATTAACACATAGACTACGTACGATGCATATTTGCCTCTGGATTAATTTAAACAATAAGATCATTTAGACAAAATAGTCAAGAAACCGAAATCAGGTTAAAATATAGGTTTTTAATCTTGTAAGTAATGTTGTTTGGTTGGTTCGTTTGTTTTTTATTAAAGCTTTTTATGTTTAATGATGTTTAAAAAAAAAAAAAGTAAATATAGATTTTAAATTAAATCTGATATTTTTTTTCTCAAGAAAATATTGATAACTTTTAATATTTTACATCTTTGTAATAATCCGATATTATAATACCATATGATATTTACCAAAAAATATTAAAATACTATAAGTTAAAGACGGGTTAATAATTCAATAGGCATCTAGTTTTTATTTTTAACCCACCAAAAGAGTCGGGGGCAGGGCCGACCCTGAGGGGCAGCCACGTGGGCTATACCGCCGAGGCATCAAGACATGAAAGAGCATCATTTTTTCAGTGCAATAAGAGGGCGTTTAGTTTTCGTTGTGAACAAGATTATTAGCTTATTATATTACAATAACACAAATAATTGGTCTAAAGTGTTTGGATTGCATACGTTAGTAAGTGATTATTTGCTTAGAGTTAATCCTACCACATTTTTTCATAAATTAAAAAATTTAGCTTATTTGCTTAATAAGTGATTATTCGGTCATTTTACAAGTTAAAACACAATTTCAAACACTTTAAAAACAGATATTTGATAACTATGATAGCACACAGCAGAAGCTAAACCACACACTACGTTTTCAGCAGCACTTTTGGTTACAACTATTATCTGATTATTAGTTTTTTTAAAACACTACAACACTTTTCCAAACGCAAATCCAAACACCCTTTAAGTAACATATTAGGTTCAATCGTGTATATTTTTAATTTTTTAGCCTAATAATTGTCCAAAAACTTTTTAAAAAATAGCATGTCGTGTTTTTTAGAAGACATTTTTTCCTATCTTGATCAAACCTATTTTAAAAAAATAGTTCGTTGTATTTTTAATTTTTAGAAAGACATTTTTCTTTAATTTTACCCTAGGCATTAAAATACTTAAGACTGGCAATGGTTTTGGGAAATAAAAAACAATTTCAACCTCATATTATAAATAGTTTGTTGATGAATCTTTTATTTGCGCATAAATTCCGGTATTCTTATAAAAGCTTTGGTGTATAAAGACGAAAATTGATACACAAATAAAATATTATGTTTTAAGCATTAAAAAAAATTTTAAATTGATTTTTCGGTTCCGCATTTACAATATATATTCAATGGAAAACCCGTATGCATCCGAAAACCTTGGAAAACACAATGAATCAACAAAGTAAGATTGTGCATCATTATCATTTGATGTATCATGTAGTGAGTTCAAGTCGAACCACAATACATCACAAAGGAAAACATATATATCATTTGGGGATTGTGCGTCACACAGAGAGAATGGTGCATTGCAATCACTTGATGCATCATGCGGCCGGTCCGCGGTCGAGTCGATCCAACGGTCCAACCAGTCCATTTAATCAAAATCGTTTCATCGTTTTTATGCTTCTACATAAAAAATAATAAATTAAATTACTTAGTTGGGAATCGAACTCAGATGCTCTTGTTCCAAAAAACAATGTTTATCCATTAAGCTACAAGCTCATTTATTATCAAATTTACTGATTTACTTGTTTTAATTACAAAGTTACTCTTTAATATATTACTAGTGCATCGTAAAAAAATAATGAATAAAATTCGATGTTGATCTATGGAATTAGAGATATTGGATCTCGTCTTTAGTAAATTAACATATTAAAGAGTTAGTTTGTCATTAAAAAAAAGTAAGTCAATAAATTTAATAATAAACTGAGTTTTAGCTTGATGGTTAAAGCGTTACTTTATGGAATTAAAGGTTTCGGGTTCGATCTTAACTAGATAATTTATTATTTTACATTTTGTGAATATGCATAAAATGATGGACTGATTTCGATTAAACGGCAGGTCAAAAACCAGGCTGATTTGGACCATCGGACTGACTTGACTACGACCGGCCACATGATGCATCAAATGATATTTACGCACCATTGCACCATGATTTCCTTTGTGATGTATTGTGGTGTGACCCGACGGACTGCGCAATTCATCAATTGATCGTAATGCACAATTCTTTCTCTGTGATGCACAACCCTCTCAACATGTTGCATTGTGGTTCTCCGATGCATAAGGGTTTTCCATTGAATATTAAGAAATGATATGTATATATATATATATATATATATATATATATATATATATATATATATATATATATATATATATATATATATATATTCAGGTTCAAAAAGGTACCTCTCGAAATCAAGTGCACCTGAAGGTACCAACCTTATAAAACTTTTTTCTAATTTTTTTTCTCATAACCATGTTTAAATTAATGTTATACACATGATATATGAATTTCACATACATTCACACTTTCTGTGTCCTTAAAAATTATGTGAATGCTCAATGCATATTTATGTGAATGGTCATCCATGTGAATGGTCATTTCACATCATGTGAATGGTGTGAATGACCATTCACATGATCTTCTTTTACCATTCACAAGATTTATGATGTTGCTCCTTTTGAAAAAAAGTCTTATAATGTTATCTTATACATGTCTATTTAAAAAAAATATATGTGAATGATCATTCACATTAGGGTACGCTGGGTACGCTGGAATCTCATAGGTACGCTGATGAACCTGATTCTATATATATATATATATATATATATATATATATATATATGTATATATCACCGTACATTCACACATTCTAAGTATATGAAATTATGAATCACATAAATGTACGTTCATATACATACAAAATTATGTAAGTGTTATGTGTACGTTCACATTATTTTTAACGAGTTAGGAAATGTGAACGTATGCGAAATTCAAATATCATATTTATTATTTTAATTAAATCGTGTTCATGAAAAATTATTTAATTTTTTTTAGAAAAATGATATTTTTGGTGTGCTGTATGATGAGTGTTACTTTTTTACCATGTATATACACGTGTGTATATGATGCTGACTTTTCAATATTAATTGTATCAACTATTAATATAATATTCACATGACCAATTTAGGAATGTCGGTTTTATGCCCTTAATAAGGAATTAGGAATGTTCACTTATAAATTTAACCAATTAAGGAATATCGGGTTTATGCCTGTCAGGAAAACTATTAATAGGGATGGCAATGGGGCGGGGCGGGGCGGGGCGGGGATCTCAGTTCCCGTCTCCATCCCCGCTTCATAATCCTCTCCTCCATCCCCGGCCCCATCCCCGTCGGGGAATGAGTTTCTATTCCCATCCTCGTCCCAATCGGGGATCGGGGATCCCCGTCGGGGAATCGGGTTTTTCAATTTCATAAAATTATTTAAGTTTAAACTATAAATAGTAATTTAGTATAAAAAATATATGTAAATAAACATTAAAAAATTAATTCAAACATATTTGAGGTATTTACATATATAACCTATAATTTGTAATAAACTAAAACAAAGAAATGGATGCAAAACATTTATATAACCAATGAAATGAAAAATAACAATAGTATTTTAAACTATAGAAAAGTCATATATAATGATATTTAATATATTATATAAAATGTAATGAATAATTTACATTGTAAAGTTAAATATATATAATAATTTATATTAAAACATAATTTATAACCGGGGTCGGGTTCGGGGTCGGGGATTAAAGTGGCTCCCATCCCCGTCCCATCCCCATTATTTTAAATCGGGGATTCCCCGTCCCTATCCCCATCCCCGGTCAACTCGGGGATTCCCCGGTCAAATCGGGGTCGAGTTACGGGTTCCCTGTCGGGTTTGGTTTTTTTGCCATGCCTAACTATTAACTTTCCAAGAAGCCGGCTTAATTATTAGTTTTAACAAAAACAAAATAATAAGACTGCTTTTTGGTTAAGAGTTCGAGTCGCCAAAACAGAAGTAAAGTTTAAATTGTGTATGTTTCCATTATTATTTACTAGGTAAATACCCATAAATTATATGAATTGATATAAAAAATTAGTTATAAATTATAAATTAAATATTTATGAAAAAGTAGAATCTCCTAAAAACCTTGAAAATTTTCTTAAATCAAGATACAATAAAATGATGCCACAAATGCAAAATCAATGAGGTAATGATAAAAAATGATAACTCTAAGTCAATGTTTAAACCGTAAAAAAAAGACAGTTTAGATGTGATTCAAAATATCTGAATTATTGATTTATATATTATAGTTTATGGTTATTACATATGTGATTCAATCAATAATTATTTTTTTAAAGCTAATTCAAAAATGTTGAATCTTTATTCTATTTTATTTGTTGTTGTGATATCATCATTTTCATAGAAATTCAACAAACTAATTTTTAGATGGTAATTATTTTACATTTATAATTTTTATGAAGTATATTATATTAAATTGTATAAATTTGTTAGAGACCCCTAAATTAAACTATATAAGTTTTCTTATTGAAGATATCTAGATTACTAACAAATATTTATTGCCTAAGTGATTAAAACTTGACATAACAATTCTAGTGTTAACTTAAAAAATAATTAATATTAAAACTAAGTTATTTCAAAATATATATTTTGCAACATTTAGTTTTGAAGTTTTAAAAGATATTAATGCAAAATCTTATTAAAGATAATGCATTTGAAATTTAAATGATTATTTTTTTTTAAAAAAAATGTTTCAAAATTTCATCATACTTATCATATAAAGATTTGATAACAAAATTTTTTTCAAATTTATTATATACTAGTATTTCATAAAATTTATTTATTCATTCGAACATTTAAATTTGAAGTTTATAATTTTATAGATCTTTTATAATTTTTTATTAGAAATTTGAAGTTTTTATTTTAATGATTTTTTTAAAATTATTTATTCTTACATTTAAAATTGAAGTTTATTATTTTATTGATTGTTTAAAGATTTATTTCAGCCTTTTAATTTTGAAAACTTAATTTAGTAAGTATTAATTATATATAGTTTCAATTAGTTTAGTAAATAAAAACAATAAGTTTCAATCATAAAGTTTAAATTCAATCAATTAAATGATATGCATGTAACTTAAATTGATGTTAATTTTTATTTTTTGGAAAAAAAACTATAAAAAAATATAGTGTATTAGAAAAATGCAACCATTTATTACGGTACATGGATGATAGTTATGGTAAGATTTAAATATTTTTATTTTTTTTATTAATATATTGATAATTAAAGATCTTAAAGTAGATTTCAATAACCGGATATATTCGATTTTAGAAAAATACGGGCATGCTGTTGAATGAAAAGTGAACAAAATAAAGGAATAAAAAACAAAAAACATAAGCTAGACTTAAAATATTTTTTAAAAAGTTAAATGTCTGAAAGCTACATCTGAAATTAAAAAGTGATCTTAAAATTTGAAATCTGAAATTAAAAGATAATCTTAAGATTATTTGCTTCGTAATATGAAACATCTGAACAATATTATTTTAAAATATTAAATCTAATTAACTATATATTATAATTAATTGTTTTATATAAAAAATTTAAATTGTAATAATTAATATGATAAATATTTTAAATTAGAATCAACTAAACTTATATTACCTAAAAAATTTAACAGAAATTATAAGAAGTAATATGATAAATAGATTTAGGTTTGTAAACCAAAAAAAAAAAAAAAGACCTCCTAACTTTTTCTCAGATCCCGGGCTTATTTTTAAAATTAAGAGGTAAATTCAGATGTTGTAATCACTTAACTCTAAAAGTAAACATACATTTTTAATTTATTCTAATAATGAAATTTTGACTTCAGACCATTTTAAGAGTCTATTAATGAAAAACAAACAAGTTCTTAAAGTTAATAATAAATTTTAATTAAATGAAAGGAAGAAAATGAAACTAATTAAAGAAATGGTGTTACTTCAAGCACCATATCTATATCTACAATTGACCTAAAACATGTCTTTTTTTCATAACTAATCATTATATTTTATTTGTTTATACTCTTTTGTCCAATCAAAATATAAGTATTTATAGGTCAAATACATAGAGTTGGTGTATGAGAAATTAGAGGTGGTGCATGAAGAAATAGCCTTAAAGAAAAGATGAAAATAAGAATTAATTTTTGCTAACCATGATCTTAAAATCTTAGGTTTAAGGTCTCGACGTTAACAATCATGGTTTTTGTAAGAGTGGTGACTTTTAAAATATGTTATGTGAAAATTTTAGAAAATATAAAATAAAATTAGAAAGGTGATTTGACAGCCATAAAAACCTCTCAACAAGGATCCATTGTAAGTTTGTAACTGCTCTGTGGAATCAAATACAATCATGCAAGTAAGTCGAATGAAAATTAAAATGTTTAATTAATTTCTAAAATAAATAAATAAATAAATATGATGGTAAACAAATTCATACGTATAAAAATATCAAAGGAATAGTTTATAAAATTCATAAAATATATGTATCATAACATATCAACAATTTTCTAAGAGTATATAAGTTTAACAAATTAAATTAAGATAAGGGAACTGGGCTTATCATGATAAGTAGGTTTGGCAAAAAAAACCCGATTTAGATTGAAAACCTGAAATTCGATTCCGACTTGACCAGGGAATCCCAGAACCCGAGTCGAACGTAGTTGGGGATGTGGAATACCTCCCATTTAGTATCATAATATATATTTTTATGTTTATATAATTTATGATGTTAATTATTCACTGTTTTAGTTATATTGTTTTATATATTTTTAAAGTTCTTTACTTATATTTTTTTTATTTTAGTTGTATTATAAATTATTAGTTATCAATGTATATACCTAAAACATATTGAGATAATTTGTTTTAAAATTTTTACACATGTATATATTTTTTTAAAAAATTAGTATTTGTAGTGTAAATTAAATAATTTTTTTGAATCTTAAAAACCTGATTCCTAATGAGGATCTCCTATACCTGATGGGGTCAGGGATGAGGACGAAATTCAATACCCAACAGGGATGGGACGGTTATGAAAAATGAGATACTATGTCATACATGTCTCGTTGTCATGCTTAATGATAAGGCGGGGTTCTTGATATGGAAAACAAAAAACAATAGCAAAAAAATGCAAACGTGTTTACTTAAAAACAATTTCTTAAATTTTCATTGCACTTTTTAAAATACTAATTTTAATACTCTCTCACTTACATTATATTACCTACCTATATTTCTTTATAGTATTCTCTTTCTTATTTTTCTATTACCTATTTTATTTTTCTTATTTTATAATAACCAATCTTATTTTTCTTTAAACTAAAGATTTATCATCTAGACAAACCCTTTTGTTTCTGAAAAACTATAAATTGAAAAATAACAAAATTTTGCTAATTAAACGCAACTTTAGCAATTAATGACTTAAACTTTACTAAAAAAAATATTTAAACTTTATAATTATTAAAAAAAAAAAAAAAAGAATGCATGATAAAGACGAGACGCATTATTATATATAAAAAGAATAGGAATAGGTATAGGTATAGGACAGTGTTCATTGATAGGGTCCTACAAAGTTACAGTTAACAAGAATTATAGTACAGTTACAGTAGTAGGTGTTCAATTCAATAACATGTCACATTGATGCATTTTACTACCATCCAACCCATGAGTACATCACCTTAACTAAGATGTTGTATGGCGTCTTTCCTATAATTTGATATTTGTAATCTTCTTTCACCGTACATGAAACATGTTTAGTACTTTAGTTGATAAAGATAAATGTGTTTTTGAGTTTCGTTTTTTATTAAAACATATTCATTAGCATATATCTTTTTTTAGAAAAAAGTCATTTTTATAAAATTTTCATTATCAAAATTTATGACTAAAATGTTAAAAACGCTTTTAACTTATGTTCAACAAAGTTTGAATTTTGATTTCTTCAAATTTCATCTCACCTGTGAAAACCAGAAATTTGATATGCATGGAATTGAATAGTTATGTATTAACTTCTACCATCACAATATATTGTTCTTCACGTCAATTCGTTTTGTTATTTCCTTTTCCAAGCTATCAGAGTGAAATGTATACTAACCTTTTTCAAACGCACCTTTCTGTACACTTCAGCGTCACATCAGTTTTTCTTTCTCCATCATTCTCCACCATTCTAACTTGAAAATACCCATCTTTCTAAACATTTCCATTTTTCTTAATTTTTTTAAAATAAATTCATTATAATTAACAAAACAATTAAAACTAAAATGACCAATTTCATAAATATTTAAAAATTATTACATAACTAAAAATTAATTATTACCGGAAAAGAATACATAACAATAAATAAAAACTAAAATTACAAATGAACATTAAAAAAATACAAACTAGCCGTCTAAATTTGGTATTTGGAAAAGTGCAATATGTTCCACGAGATCTGATCGAATGTTATTGTGTGTTTCCCGATTACGAATTTCCAATAACGTATTTTGATATATACTTCATTGGAAGCGGAATGTTGATGGAATGGAAGCGCGGTTTCTTGAAATGAACATATCGCGAAGCCTTCGTCTTCAAAAATCATATTGTGTATTATGACACAAGCATGCATGATATGTCTAATTTTATGTGGGTGTGATGGTCGTGCGAGGTTGTATATTATAGCAAAACGAGCTTTGAGTACACCAAAAGCTTGTTCAATATCTTTTCTTGTCGACTCTTGTGCTGCCTTGAATCTTTTTCGCTTGTCATCGGTTAAACATGAAAAAGATTCACATATTCTGAAAAATAATCACACAAAAGAAGTTCATTTGCAGATGCACGGTCTCTTTGATGTGTCTAATTTTATGTGGGTGTGATGGTCGTGCGGGATTGTATATTATAGCAAAACGAGCTTTGAGTACACCAAAAGCTCGTTCAATGTCTTTTCTTGTCGACTCTTGTGCTTCCTTGAATCTTTTTCGCTTGTCATCTTGAACACGAAAAAGATTCACATATCTGAAAAATAATCACGCAAAAAACGTTCATTTGCAGATGCACGTTCTCTCTGAATTACAATTCTTCGTCTAGGTTGATTAAATTGCGCAGATCTCGCATGTAAAAATGCTGCAAAGACTTGTTGATTACGTTGATATTCGTCTTCTTACGACTCCGAAGATGATGATGACGATGGCGACGAATACGTATACCGTTCCATCACAATAAAAATAAAATTGTGAATGATTGTAAAATATAAAGTTGAGAGGTGTATGAGAATTAGATTGAAACAGAGAAATTTGAAAGTGTATAGATTGAAACGTGTGAAGATTTAATGTATTTGAGTGAAGTATTTATAGGGTAAAAATTTTAGGTTAATTTTTTTTAAATAAGTAAACAGTCATTTGACCGTTAAAAGGAAAAAACCAAAAAAAAAATCATCGAGGCCGTGCGGGGAGGAGAAGCTGAGAAGGGGAGAGGGGGGCAAAATTGCGCGGGCCCGAACACCCGGGGTGGTGTACCCGGCGGCATCATGCCTATTTGGCTAGGCCGATTCATCTCGGCTTGTGAAATACAACATAAAATGTCCATTGAAATTTTCAATGCCATTGTTATATGATTTAATTTACACCTTGAAATTTTCGTTATGGAAAAAGAAAGTCATGAAATGTCCATCACACGTACCCGACTTTTGTGAAATAGAATATACAATGAAAAAAGAAGTATATATGTATACACATCATGAATTAATGTTACTGTTTGATTATATACTAGTTTATTTACCCGTATAATATACGAATTTATTTTAATAATAACTAGAGTAAATTACATAAATGGTCCCTGTGGGTTGCCCAAAATTACGGAACCGGTATCTCGACTTTCAAAATTGCATAAACGGTCCCTCAAAACACTGTTTGCTTGCAAAAATGGTCATTCATCCATTAGTCATCAGTTAATATTTTCAAAATGACAATTTTGCCCTTGCAGTTATGGTCCCTCAACTAATTAATTACTTTCAGTTTTGGTCCTTCTAACCAATTTTTATTTTTGAATTTTAATTTAAGTAGTTATTTTAATAAAATATAATTTAGTTAACTAATATAAATTTATAAATACAAAAAAAATGTAATTTAATTATTAGTTTTTGATTTATGTGTTCCTAATATATATATATATATTCATATTTTAATATTAACATTATTTGTTCTTTTACGAAATTAATGTATTTAATTTGCTTTAAGAAAACTAAAATTTGTTATTAATTTTGATTTTTTTTTTGTTTTGGTTATAAAATTTTCTTATACCTTTTTACTTATTTATTAACTTTTAAAATCACGAGTCATTTAAATTTATATATATATATATATATATATATATATATATATATATATATATATAAAAGAACAATATCAATTATTATGAGTAATTATTAAAAGGGAAAGTGACGTCAAATAGTTGTGTACTTTTGAGTTTGTACTCATTTATGTAGTGTACTTTTTTTGTGCACATTTGGTAGTCAAACTTTCAAAAATGTTTCAATTAGGTAGTTGGGTGGCTTGGAAACCGGCACCAACCGGTCACCATGCTTACGTAGACGATTTTTACAAGAAAATGACATCAAATAGCTATGTACTTTTAAGTTTGTACACATTTATGTTGTGTACTTTTCTTTTGTGCACATTTAGTAGTCAAACTTTTAAAAGTGTTTCAATTAAGTAGTTGGGTTACCTAAAATCGATATCAACCGGTTATGATACTTATGTAGACATGTTTTATGACATAGAAGAATGAGAGAATTTCATATATATCCTTGTAAACTTTTAATATTACGCATATATCCTTGCAAAATTTCCTTATTACATATATATCTTCTAAATCTTTAAATCTCACGTATATATCCAAATGACTATTTTAAATTTATTTTATCATTTAAAAAAATTTTGAATACCTAAACTACCATCTTAAATTCCAACAAAAATAAATTAGAAAAATAAAGAAATATCGTTTTCTAATTTAATTCAATAATAAATTAATTAAAAAATGATATTTAATATTTTTTTAAATGATGTAATTAAATTTAAAATAGTCATTTAGATATATATGTATATATATATATAAAGATATATATATATATATATATATATATATATATATATATATATATATATATATATGTGTGTGTGTGTGTGTGTGTGTGTGTGTGTAAGATTTAAAGGTTAGAAGGATATATATATATATATATATATTGTAACATCCCACTTTTGGGACGGGGACGTGGAATTATGTGATTGGGGTGATTATAATATTATAAATGAGTTGGGCCAATTATTGAGTTTTACGTGGAAGTGTCACGTGATAAGATTTTGGATTAACCGGGTGTCGGGATTAAGTTTTAATAAGAGATTATAATATTAAGAATTATTAATTAAATTGAGAACCGGTGATATGAAGTTGTATTTTGGGATAGCGGGTTCGGATATTGGGTATCGAACCGAGTTAAAGTCGAAAACGTATAAATATGGGAGCTTCTTGGTTGCTTGCTTTCATTTCATCTTTCCAAATCCAGAGCTAAAAGTGAGTTGTGTGTGTGTGTTTCATTTTCAGTGGCAGCTCAAGCAGAAATTGAGGATTCAATTGGGGATTAAGGCTTCCAAATCTTCATCCTTGAGTTTAAGGTAAAATTGAGCTTCATTTCGTGGGTTGTTGTTGTTAGTCATGATAAAAAGGGTTTAATTGAGTTTGTGTATGATACAGAGTAAATTCGAGTATAAATTCGTGGTAAGAATCGAGTTGGTTTCGAGATTGGGGAGTGATTCCCCTGGTTTTAAGCGAAACAGAGTGTTCTGGTTCTGTTCGTCCGTGAGCGCGGCCGTGATCACAGGATCGCGGGCCGCGATGTTCTTGAGATGATCGCAGGCGGTTTGAGCCCGAGCTCGGACCGCGATGTGAACGCGGCCGAGTTTGAGGTCAGCGCGGCCGCGACCGCGATAGGGCCAGTGCGGCCGCGATTCGCTGAGTGCGACCGCGATGCGGTTGAGGGCTTGGGTCGGGTTTCAAGTTCTGTGAGTCTTGTGTATGAGTCTTTAGGGTCTCGTGAGTTGTTGAGAATCGTATAAAGCTGTTGGGTTGAGATTGTGATATTGAGAATGCGTCATTTGGGTATCTGGGATTGTGTGAGTTGGTTGGGATCTTGTGTTCGAGTATTCGGGTTGTGTGGGTTGGTGGACGAGTATCTGGGTTTATGCGAGTTTATTCGAGTACTGTGTATGTAGATGTTGAGTATTAGGGAGTCGTGTATAGAGCTGTCGGGTTGTGATTGAGATATTGAGTTGTGATTATGATTGTGATATAGAGTCATTGTGTTGTGATTCCAGGGTCTCGAGTTGATAGGGTTGAGGACGGGCAGGGAACCGAGACTTGAGTAGTTTGACTTCAGGGCAGGTGAGTTTGCATGTTTTTCTTGAGATACTTGTACGATTATTTTACTAATACTCGCATGATATTTTACTGAGCTTTTTTTTATGAGACATCATGAGTTTTCTTACGAGTTTTTATTGGGATATTATCATGCTTGTATTACTGTGTTTTATTGAGAACTGTGTTTTGAGATATGAGATTTGAGACACTTGAGCTTTCGAGATTACTAAATCGTACGGCTGGGCAGGGGTTGGGTCGCTCCCAATTCCCTTTTAGAGTTCCTGATGATTGCTTTGTGCGGTCTAGGGATTTTGGCACGTGGGCCTATCCACGCGAGTTGAGAATCATGTGGGATCTCATATACTTGTTCAGTAGAGAATGCTGAAGGTTTTATTATCGATTTACTTATTTATTGAGCTTTATAATCGTACACTAACCCTTGCATTCTCACCAGCGTTAGCTGACCCAGTGTGTGTGTGTGTTGTTGTGTGTGTGTCTCAGGTGATCAGAGATCTAGTAGGCCTGCTGTACCCAAATAGAGTTACTGTGACATCGTTCGAGGAGTTAGTTACCTGTGTTAGAGGTAATTATATTCTTGGGGAATGTTTATGTGTAATTTGGATATTGTGTAGTTTGATCAGAGACTTCCGTGACTTAGTTATGTAATTAAAGTTTTTAAAATTTTCGGGTTGCTGCATGTGTGTATTAGGAATAGCGTAGGGATTATTATATTATATCATTGCTGATGTGGTATTTATGTGGCATTGTGGATGAGTTCGAGGGTGTTACAGGCTTGGTATCAGAGCCTAGGTTTAAGAGATTAAGTATCTAGTGGATGCTTAAGCTTAAACCACAGAGTCTAGATCCTTGGATTGTAATCCGAAGTAGAGTATTAAGTGATAAATGAGTAGGGTATAGAGTTGTGTAGAGTTAATATGTGTTGTTGTCCTTAATGTGCGGGTTAGTTATGGATTGTGAGGGCAGCAGGCCTCAGGGTTATGATTCTAAGGGTGATGAGTTTGTGTGTAGGTCTGAGTTGTGTTTGGTATCGAGTCAGATATTGGATGAGCGTTTTCCATTGCGGGGAGCGGGTCGGGATCGGGGAGTGGTGCCTCCGCCTGAGGGAGGCCAGAGTTCAGGGGCTGGTGCTTCTTCTAGCCAGCTATCGTGAGGGTTCCTTAAGGACTTTATGGCGGGTCATCTTTTTGAGTTCTTTGGAGGAATCGGTGCCTTGAAGGCACTGGATTGGTTGCGAGAGATTGAAGTTGCTTTTTGGATAGTGCATGTAGATCGAGCTGATAGAGTGAGTGATGCGTCTTATTTGCTTAAGGGTGGAGCGTTGCGATGATGGAATTTTGTTGAGAGTGCTTGAGGAATTGACGATGTGTACTTGATGCCATGGGAGGAGTTCCGAGTGGAGTTTGAGCTGTAGTGTTGCCCCCAGAATACGAGGTGAGAGTTGGAGTATGAGTTTATCTACTTGTAGTAAGGATCCATGTCAGTCCAGGAGTATATTAATGTGTTTAATGGTAGAGCTCAGTTTGTGCCACATCAGGTGGCTATTGAGCGGATGGTTAGTATGTTTATTGAGAGTTTGAGATTTGATATTAGGGAAATTGTGGGGATGTTGCGTGACCCCACTTTTGCATCGGCTGTGGAGTGTGCGGGATGTAGAGAGAGGGAGGTGGAGAGGCAGAGAGAACAGCCGGCTTCCCAGAGACAGCGGATTGAGTCATTGGACCCGGGGGTAAAGTGCAGGGTTACCAAGGGGATGCTGAGAAAGTCGACAGAATGGATGCTTTGAGCAGAGAGGCCAGCGTCTGGGGAATCAATGAGATCAGGGTAGAGATGGGAGGAGGTCTGAGATTAGTCAGAGTTGGAGTCGAGGTCGGGATCAGGGTCAGAAACAATTGGGGCAAAGCCAGAGATTGAGTCAGAGTCGGGGCCAGGGTTAGGGAAGTGTTAATAGAGGATCTAGGGATTCGGGTAGCAGAGTTTGAAGCTTGGTGTTTGGAGTAAGAGATTGTCAGCGGTGTCATCACCGCCATGTAGGGCCGTGTGCCCCGGAGCACCTGAGATGTTTTCATTGTGGCCAGTTTGGTCACACTGCTGTTGCATGTTCGTCACAGGAGTCATTGTGCTTCCGATGTGAGAAGTTGGAGCATATATCGTGGGATTATCTGAGTTCAGGGATGGGATTTCCGAGGGCGAGTTCGAGTGGGGCCGGGGCGTCAGAGTTGTCGTTAACGCCTCGTAGAGGAGATGAAGTACCGAGGGTCAGAGGTAGAGTTTGTGTTTCAGACTATAGTTGAGGAGGAGGGGGAGCCATATGATGTTGCATTTGGTATGTTTATTCTTATTAGGCTATGTGCCTCTAATTTGGAGATGCCACCGTCGCCACTGTGGTCCATGTGTGTGCAGATGTTATTGGTGCGGCCAGCGAGGGTATGCTGCCACCATGTGTATTATTCATGAGCTGTTGTGCCTTGTTGTGGGAGGCCGGGGAATAGGGTGCGAGTCTGTTCAGAGCCGAGATTAGTGGTGTAGAGTGAGAATTCTAGTAGGGCCAGAGTGGAGCCATTGTCACCCGATTGTTATGATATTAGAGCGCGGGGTCAGGTCTTTTAAGTGATTGTAGAGGAAGTTCGGGATGCTGTTGATGTGATTTTGGGTATGCCTTTTTTTGAACTTGCTTTGAGTGTGTATCAGTTGTGAGGTGGGTTATTAACCTATGTTTGTGATGAGTGTAGGCGTTTTGTTGCGTATGATTGCTTTGTTATGTCTGTGATTATGGGATTTAATGATAAGGGGGCGGGGTTGTCATGTATGGGACTATGATTTCTGGGTATGTGTGTGAAAGCGAAATATATTGTGGCAAGCTGAGTTATTGGGATTTCAAAGTTGGAAATTGTGTGATGTTAGTGGATCAATCATGTCGAGTATGTGAGCTATATGGGTAATCATTGAGAATGTGTTTGTGATGTGCTAATGGATTGATCCTTCTGATAGTGGATTACCATATTTTGCGTTTAGTGATTTGATGGAGATTCTTTATGATGTTATGAGTGGATGGGAATATCTTCTATATTAGTGGATCAGAATATCTGTTGTGTTAATTTGAGAGCTGATCGGCCATAAATGTTGACGTGATTCTGTGATTAATTATGTGTTTTCATCTGAGTTATCTGCTTGGTGATTGTTAAGTGAGTAGATAGTAGAGCGGCATTAGTGAATAGAGTTTAGAGTGGTGGTGTATTAGAAGTTATTGGTTGCTGAATTTCAGTAAATCTGATACCTGTGAGGAGTATAATCAGTGTTTGAGGGAGGTTTTGAGTATCTTCTGGTGAGAGAGGTTATACGGGGAGTTCTTGAGGTATGAGTTTTTGGCCGCGAAAGGGACAGTTTTAGAGCGGGCAGTGATGAGTAAGGCAGGGATGAGAATGGATCCAGTGAGAATTGAGGTTATTGAGAATTGGAGTTGGGTATGTCCGTGTTTGAGTTTAGTGTTTCTTGGGTTTAGTTGAGGAATTAGAGATAATTCATAGAGATTCTCTAACGCATTGTGGGATCCATGACGATGTTGACGTGTTAGTTTGTGTTGATTGAATGAGTTGAGGAGTAGGGGAGCGCCTCTTAGGTTAGAAGGATCAGTGAATGGGGTTCGATTTTAGCGTTGATAGGAAGTTCAGAGGATTTTCGTGGTGCAATACGAGACTTTGTTGTGAGGTTGGGATGGTGTGTTGATGTAAAGAGATAAAGTGATTGCTTGTATCTGAGGTTTGAAGTTTCTTGGGCTTAGCTGAATATTAAGGGCAATTCATAGAGGATGTCTCGTGAAATGTAAAGCCGTTGTTCGTATTGGTACGTTAGTGGTGTTAATTATATGGGTTGAGAAGTACTGGGATGTGTAGACTCTAAGTTTTTGCATTGTTAGAGGATTAAGAAGATTTTTGCGATGTATTGTGAAATCGTGTATGCGAGGTTGGGATGTGCAAGAGAAGTAAGGTGATTAATTGTTTGAAATAATGACAAGCCGGGAGTCAGGCAAAGAGATGCGCGAGGTATTTTCGGTTTTTGGTGTTGAGCGAGATTCTGAGGACAGAATCTTTATAAGGAGGGGAGACTTGTAACATCCCACTTTTGGGACGGGGACGTGGAATTATGTGATTGGGGTGATTATAATATTATAAATGAGTTGGGCCAATTATTGAGTTTTACGTGGAAGTGTCACGTGATAAGATTTTGGATTAACCGGGTGTCGGGATTAAGTTTTAATAAGAGATTATAATATTAAGAATTATTAATTAAATTGAGAACCGGTGATATGAAGTTGTATTTTGGGATAGCGGGTTCGGATATTGGGTATCGAACCGAGTTAAAGTCGAAAACGTATAAATATGGGAGCTTCTTGGTTGCTTGCTTTCATTTCATCTTTCCAAATCCAGAGCTAAAAGTGAGTTGTGTGTGTGTGTTTCATTTTCAGTGGCAGCTCAAGCAGAAATTGAGGATTCAATTGGGGATTAAGGCTTCCAAATCTTCATCCTTGAGTTTAAGGTAAAATTGAGCTTCATTTCGTGGGTTGTTGTTGTTAGTCATGATAAAAAGGGTTTAATTGAGTTTGTGTATGATACAGAGTAAATTCGAGTATAAATTCGTGGTAAGAATCGAGTTGGTTTCGAGATTGGGGAGTGATTCCCCTGGTTTTAAGCGAAACAGAGTGTTCTGGTTCTGTTCGTCCGTGAGCGCGGCCGTGATCATGGGATCGCGGGCCGCGATGTTCTTGAGATGATCGCAGGCGGTTTGAGCCCGAGCTCGGACCGCGATGTGAACGCGGCCGAGTTTGAGGTCAGCGCGGCCGCGACCGCGATAGGGCCAGTGCGGCCGCGATTCGCTGAGTGCGACCGCGATGCGGTTGAGGGCTTGGGTCGGGTTTCAAGTTCTGTGAGTCTTGTGTATGAGTCTTTAGGGTCTCGTGAGTTGTTGAGAATCGTATAAAGCTGTTGGGTTGAGATTGTGATATTGAGAATGCGTCATTTGGGTATCTGGGATTGTGTGAGTTGGTTGGGATCTTGTGTTCGAGTATTCGGGTTGTGTGGGTTGGTGGACGAGTATCTGGGTTTATGCGAGTTTATTCGAGTACTGTGTATGTAGATGTTGAGTATTAGGGAGTCGTGTATAGAGCTGTCGGGTTGTGATTGAGATATTGAGTTGTGATTATGATTGTGATATAGAGTCATTGTGTTGTGATTCCAGGGTCTCGAGTTGATAGGGTTGAGGACGGGCAGGGAACCGAGACTTGAGTAGTTTGACTTCAGGGCAGGTAAGTTTGCATGTTTTTCTTGAGATACTTGTACGATTATTTTACTAATACTCGCATGATATTTTACTGAGCTTTTTTTTATGAGACATCATGAGTTTTCTTACGAGTTTTTATTGGGATATTATCATGCTTGTATTACTGTGTTTTATTGAGAACTGTGTTTTGAGATATGAGATTTGAGACACTTGAGCTTTCGAGATTACTAAACCGTACGGCTGGGCAGGGGTTGGGTCGCTCCCAATTCCCTTTTTGAGTTCCTGATGATTGCTTTGTGCGGTCTAGGGATTTTGGCACGTGGGCCTATCCACGCGAGTTGAGAATCATGTGGGATCTCATATACTTGTTCAGTAGAGAATGCTGAACGTTTTATTATCGATTTACTTATTTATTGAGCTTTATAATCGTACACTAACCCTTGCATTCTCACCAGCGTTAGCTGACCCAGTGTGTGTGTGTGTGTTGTTGTGTGTGTGTCTCAGGTGATCAGAGATCTAGTAGGCCTGCTGTACCCAAATAGAGTTACTGTGACATCGTTCGAGGAGTTAGTTACCTGTGTTAGAGGTAATTATATTCTTGGGGAATGTTTATGTGTAATTTGGATATTGTGTAGTTTGATCAGAGACTTCCGTGACTTAGTTATGTAATTAAAGTTTTTAAAATTTTCGGGTTGCTGCATGTGTGTATTAGGAATAGCGTAGGGATTATTATATTATATCATTACTGATGTGGTATTTATGTGGCATTGTGGATGAGTTCGAGGGTGTTACATATATATATATATATATATATATATATATATATATATATATATATATATATATATATATATATATATATATATATATATATATATATATATATATATATATATCTGTGTGTGTGTGTGTGTGTGTGTGTGTGTGTGATAAGAAAGTTTGTAAGGATATCATGTTTAGGAGTTGAAAATTAATCTATCTATCTATACTATTAAAAGAGTAACTATACTAATTTCTGGTGAAGCCACGTGTCGTCACCATGAATCGACACGTGGCATTTATAGATTTTAAAAATAATAAAGAAATTTAAATCAAATCCATCCAAATCTAATATAATCCACTATTAAATTCAAATCAAATCAAACAAAATCTAATACTCTACTAACTTATTAATTAAATCTATCCAAATCTAATATAATCCACTTTTAATTTCAAATCAAACAAAATATAATAATCTACTAACTTATTAATTATAAGATAATATAATAAAAGTTTAAAAAATTATATAATAATTACTCTTCATATATATTTAGAAATATACAAAATTAATAGTTCATAATAAATAATAATATCATCTTATATACTTTTGTTTAAAAAATAATATTTATATCTTTACCTTTCTATTTATTATATTTTATATATATTAAAAATATCTGCGTAATACGCGGGTAATAAACTAGTACTCTATTATATTGTTATAAAATGAAAGCATATTTTATCAATTAGATACATAATTTGTATTTGTAATGTGTATATTGTTCTTATATATTAATTCAAATGACTCGTGATTTTAATTAGTTAATAAATAAGTAAAAAAGTATAAGAAAATTTTATAACAAAAACAAAAAAAAAATCAAAATTAATAACAAATTTTAGTTTTCTTAAAGCAAATTAAATACATTAATTTCGTAAAAGAACAAATAATGTTAATATTAAATATGAATATGTATACTAGGAAAGAAAAATTTTAATAAATATACAAATAATAATTAAATTACATTTTTTTGTTTTTTATAAATTTATATTAGTTAACTAAATCATACTTTATTAAAATAACTACTTAATTTTAAATCCAAAAATAAAAATGGGATAGAAGGACCAAAACTGAAAGTAATTAATTAGTTGAGGGACCATAACTGAAAGGGAAAATTTGTCATTTTGAAAATATTAACGGATGACTAACGGACGAGGGACCATTTTTGCAAGCAAACAGTGTTTTGAGGGACCGTTTATGCAATTTTGAAAGTTGAGGGACCAGTTCCGTAATTTTGGGCAAAACACAGGGACCATTTATGTAATTTACTCTAATAACTATTTAATAAATTTTTTTAGAGTAATTGTAAAATTCGATAATAAACAGTACAAACCTTGAAATATTATGAAAGAGATATGACTCAATATTAAATTTAAATATTATAGATTATATCCATATATTGAATGGGGAAAACATAGTAAATCCGTAACTTTATTTATAATTAACAAAATATATAATTGAGATACAACAAATTATTAGCTTAATTAGAAAACTAATGTCAATCCTTAGAAATCAGAATTTTCATTTTGCAAGTGTCGTATATTAACCATTGAAAAATAGATTTAATTAACTCAGATTTGTTAAACGGATCCCTAAAACATAGATATCATAATTAATTGAAATTAATTATTTAAATAAAAAGTTATAAATTACGTGTGTCAAATGGATGCTATGCCAATTAGCACTCTACTTAAGTGCCAAGTGTCAATCTATTTATTCTTTTAATAGTGTGTGTGTGTATACATATAAATAGGAAAAATTACTTAAAAAGGTAATATAAAATACAAAATTTGACTATATATATATATATATATATATATATATATATATATATATATATATATATATGAAAAATTACCAAATAAGGTAACATAAAATGCAAAATTTGACAACAAAGGTATTGTAAAAGGTTTTAGGACAATAAATATAATGTGAAATTCGATTTTTGCCGATAAAAGACATGAAATTCAAATTTTAGGTCAAGAAATGTAATCAAAATTTTTTTTAAACCAAAAGATGGATCATAAAATTAAAATCTTATCTTCCTAATTGGTCATCAATACTCTTTTTTGTCAAAATTGAATCTTATGTAACATTTTTTTGGCCTAAAAAATTTCACATTACCTTTATAGTCAATTTTTGTATTTTACCTTTCCAGGTAATTTCCTATATATATATATATATATATATATATATATATATATATATATATATATATATATATATATGTATGTATGTATATATATATATGTATGTATGTATGTATGTATGTATGTATGTATGTATGTATGTATGTATGTAGGAGTTCAATAGAAAACTAGTAGGAGTTCAATGGAAAACTAACACGTATCAGATTACTTTGAAAAACTTCCATGCATCACAAGGACCTTAAATGCATCATAAGGATCATTAAGGGTATTTTTGGAATAGCATCATTACATTTATTTCAATTAAATAAACTATGATTATTTTAAAATTGACAATCTCTTGAATTTCTCCTATCACCATATTGTATGGATTGACATTCAAATCTATTCCATAATATTCAAATGCATTCCATAATGTTAAGAAAACCTCTATAGATGATAAAGAAAAGATAGTAAGAAGTTTCATACCCTAGCGTTGACTACTATGCAACGCCGACTGCCGACCACCATGCAAAGTCGATCGCCGACCACCATGCAACTCCGACTGCCAACCACCATGCAATCGACCACCAACCTCCATGGGTTCGTGTTGTGAAAAACACATTATATGTGGATTCGAACCAAGAAGGTCTCTATCGCGACCTTCTTCTCCTGCCTCCTATTTCTACACGAAGTCTTGATGTTCAACATGATGGTTTTGATTTCTTCAAATGATTTCAATCAAAAAATGGTGTATACTGATGATGCAGCAAGGATAAGAACTGTAACATCCCTACTTTTTAAGCACGTGTAATTTTCAATTTAAAGACTCAGTTGACGTATTAATGGAATTTTCGTTTCGATTAAGCAAATTTTGTTCACAAATTTAAATATGAGAAATAATGAGGAGTAATCCCCATTGTATTTTTTTAGCAAGCATAACAATAAGGAACCGACATAGACATATAAGACGGTTTAAATGAGAAGATACAAAGTTAAGGGCGTGATGTGCAAATAAGGCAAAGTAACATATAAAAGGGGGAATAATTGTTCATTATACAATTACTCTCTCTCTCTCTCTCTCTAAAACCACCGTCTCTCTCTAAAAATCCACGGGTTCTTTACAAAATTTCAAATCAAGAACACTAAAAACACCGAATTGAAGGCAGAAATGTTGGATACAAGTTGCAATTACGGGACTATAATCACTGCAACAATTTATTTGAGGTAAATATCTTTAAAACTTAAGAAATTGTGGGTTTTGTGTTCAGTTTTGTGAAGAACCGAATCACTGATTCTGGTTATGGATCTTATTGCATGTTGTTTATTATTGTTGATATGTTAAAATCGAGTACTAGTGAAACTACATACTGAATTTTAACTTCTGATTCGGACTCTAAGTATGATTTCGAAAATTACTATGTGTTTTAGAGTGTGTGTTCATCAACAGTGATGAAAAATGGACAAAAAGAGACTGATTTTGGTATATTTAAGTAATGTTTTATGTTAAAAAGTGTTAAAAGAATACAATGCTTATATTAATAGTTTCCAGTACAAAATATGCAAAAACTGACCAAAAGAGTATTCTGGAAAATAATGAATAAGTATAAGTATCTGATGAACACAATTCGAGTCATCCGAATTTTGGATCGGGTCAAATCTCGGATTCATCCAAGTTCGGTTCATATCCGAGTTTCGGATCAAAGTGAAATTCGGATGGAAACTTCAAAAATTCACAAGTCATTATACGAATTTCGGACATAGGATAATCCAAATTTCGGATGGTGTATCATCCGAATTTCGGATGGATGTTCAAAGAAAATGCTAAGGACGGATTTCGGGCCATCCGGATTTCGGGTACATTCGAAATTCGGATGTGGTCCGAATTTTGGTTCATTTCAAATTACAATTTAAGATTAAGTTTTAAACAGATATTAACATTGATACATCATTACACTGACTTAACAAGATCTTTGTGGTGTTGACTAACACACATTGATTCAGAGCCTATTTACACTGAGAAAACCACTGTGTGTAATAGATTAATATTCGAACATTTATTGTCTTTGCATTCATATTTCATATTTCAATGACATGTTCTTGTTGTTCAAAATACATCATTTGACACTCACATATGATTCATTGTATTGATGCACACTCGTACTTGACATGTGACAAACATGTAGCCAATGTTGAATTGAAAGTGCATCATTGAGATCATGTTCAATATTACACTTCATGATCTGATGCAACTTGGACTGGGGCTGACAGCAGGCCACTGTCGGGGACTGATTATCCCATACACTTTCCTGGTCAGGTTCGACACATCCCCGATCAACATTTTTGAACTGTCAAACCCCATGCTTGCACTGCATGGTTTTCACTTATTATGGGGTTTGCACGGCTCATTTTCTCACTAGTTTGTAAATATATATCAGTTGAATGATTAATCTGTTATCTCACTAAGCCATAGCTTACCCGTTGACTTTCAATGTTTTCAGGCAAAGGAAAAAGTGTAGTTGGGCCTTCCAATTAGGCTATCATTTCAATTCCTGGTGACTTAGAAGCTCTTTGGTAAATGCAGACCATAGCTTTGGGGCTGCGATTTTATGCTTTTAAAACAATTTATGATGTTGTAATGTTTAACCTATGACACTGTAGTCTTATACATTATTCCTGCTTTAGTGTTGAGCTACTTAAAACTGTTTTAAGTTTATCAATTTTATTGCATGATGATTTTATGGTTGCTTATTGATCCTGGAGTTATCAATTATAACACTAATCTAGGTAGATGTCTCAAGAACATATTATATATACGATGCAACATTAATTTTGTTTTGCAATGTATATGTAAGCATATTATCAATTTAGTGTAAAAATTTTTGTTTGCTGAAACTGATGCATCGTTTTAGAATATAATGATATTGACGATACATCTGAGATTTTGTTTTAAATAACAAGATTGATGATGCAGTTGCTATTTTGGTATGCATAGGAGTGATATTGATGATGCACCTGTGAGTATATTGTCAATTTAATGTTGAGTTTTTTTGTTGGTGAAACTCATGCATCGTTAGGATGGTTGAATACATTATCATTTTAACACTTTTGTTGATTATGTGCTGAACATATTTTTTTATTATGAAGGTTTCATGGAGTGCATCGTCATTTTTGTATAGTGCATCATCATTTTTGGGTTAATGTTAAACATGAAGATGAAGTTTTGAAGGAATGCATCGCCTTTTTGTGGAGTACGTCATCGTCTTTTTATGGAGTACATCATCATCATTTGATGGAGTTCATCATCATTTTTTATGATGTGCATCATCGATTATGGTTTAATGTTATACACGAAGAAGATGATAAACATTTTGATGAAGAGCATATGAATGTTTTCTTAAAAGACATGATGTAGATAGTTTTTAAATTTTCTTTACTAATTATGAAAATTTTAAATTTGGATATAAAAATAATCAACTAGTTAAAATATATTATGTACCGAAAATACATTTGTATGTTTTCTTTTAGATGCATCGTGATGCGTTAATGTAAAAACGCAGATGAATCTAATCTAACGGTTACGATTGGTATTCCAAGGTTTTTAGATGCATAGAATTTTTCCATTAACCCACCCTATATACATATATACATATATACATATATATATATATATATATATATATATATATATCTATATATATATATATGTGTGTGTGTGTGTGTGTGTATACACACGTGTGTGTCTATATATATATGTAAGTGGGTTCAATGAAAAACTACCATACATCAAGAAAACTGAGGAAACCAACATGCATTACAAGGACCATCAACGCGTCATAAATGATCATTAAGGGCATTTTTGGAATAACTTAATTATTAATTCTACTTGGTAAAATATGTGATAAACTAGAAATTAATATATTCTCATTAAAATTAGGAATTAAAATATTGTATTAACTATCTTCCTCTTTATCCTCCCCATATCTCTCGGTCTCTCTCTCTCTCCCTCTCTCTGTATCTCTCAATGCACCTCCAAAGACCATCGGCATCCACCACCAAACTATATTTTCTCTCTCGGTGCATCTTCAAAGACCACCGGTTGGAACAAAGATGCATAACAGCAGCAACAACGATGCATCGACATCGAAGATGAAGAAGTCACTCATAGATGACGATGATGAACAACGACGATGATGAATGCAGGTGATGAACGAAGATGGGCATCACCGATTTGAAGAACATGAACGAAGATGTGCATCTTGTCAACCGGTAATTAATATTGATGTTTAAAATTGAAGAGAATGCATGGTAAAAAATGTTAGAATTTGAATGAACATTATGATGATTAGTTTTAAATCCGGATGAACATGATAATGAATAGTTTTGAAATTGGATGAACATTAAGGTTAATGATGATGCATGACTGAAAATGTTTGAACCGACGATAAACACGAATAACACGAAGATGAACGCATGATACAGTGTCAAATTTGGATGAAGATTTATGAAAATGAACGCAGATGCATCTTTTTTTTTAAATTGTATAAATTTCGTTAAATTTAGAAGTGTATTAATTAATTTTTTTAGCATTTATTATTATAATTATTTGATTAAATATTCAAGTAATATAAAGTTTAAAGTGATTTGACTAATTATTTATTTTACCCAAACTATCTTTCACTAAGTGCATACGACACGTTAGTGCATGTGGTTTCTTGAGTTTCTCGATGCATGTCTATTAAACCCACTTCTATACGTAACACACACACACACACATACATACATACATACATACATACATACATACATACATACATACATACATATATATATATATATATATAGGGTTGGGATCAATGGGTTACCATGTTAAAATGGAGAACCGGAGTCCACCCATGTTTGGTTATAACTAAAAAAGGGTAATATAGTCAATTATATTTTTATTAATTAATAAATAACAACTATTGATTTAATAAATCCCCTAATTATATGGATTTACTACCATAAGTCCATAACAATGAGTTTTTGTGAACATGTTCAACCTGAGGTACCTAACAACGGTATTTTTTTCTTTTCATCAATCCGTTCATGATGGTTCATTCATTTACACGGTTGTGAAAATTTCAATCGCGATTTATGGTGTGATACTGTTGCACATGTTCATTAGAGGTGTATTAACTCAATTGTGTTAGTAGTGTAACATTGTGAATGTGCAGTACGGTGTTCTGTTCCAATTGTACATGTTTGTTATCAATTGCACATAATCAACGACAACTGAACATGTTCATTATCTTTGTTAATCACACAGACATACAATTACGACAGTTATAATTGATCTAAATTTAATATTATATTATACAAGTGCGTATTCATCATACATTACAGTAAGATATGTGCAATTGCATTCATGTAACTAATGTTTGACATTATAGTAGACATGTGCATATTCATTGTTGTAATGAACATGCACAATTTTGTTTTATGCTCTTCGTGTTCAATTAATTTGGAATAACTACCATAATAATGAATGTTTGCATTTGGTGATAATAAGAAATCTTTGCATTTGATATAACTGAATACAAGGTGCCACTCTTAAAATTGTTATTTTTTATTTTTTTTTCATAAACATTTTCTAATTAACATTACACAGATGATATATAAATTTCGCGCATATTCACACATACTATTAAATCATGTATCACATATATGCAAATTTATTTAAGTGTAAGTTCACATCATTTTTTAGGAGCTAGATATGTGAATGTATGTAAAATTTATATATATATATATATATATATATATATATATATATATATATATATATATATGTGTGTGTGTGTGTGTGTGTGTGTGTGTGTGTGTGTGTGTGTGTGTGTGTGTGTGTGTGTGTGTATGTATGTATGTATGAATGTATGTATGTGGTACAGTGGCAGCTAGTGACCCAATGCAAACGAACAATATATGTCCTAAAAAAGTTGTCAAACAAATTAAGTGTGTGCGCATGATAATGCTAGGTGTCGTGTTTTCATCTACAATGGCCCATGCATATACTGATTTTAAACTATAATTTTGACAACTTGACCAATTCAACGTCCCAATCAAATTTCTGAGAGCCATCCAGGTGCAATGGCCAACGTGCAAAACATTCTTTACATGACATTTTAATTATTATTTTTAAAATTATATATATATATATATATATATATATATATATATATATATATAGAGAGAGAGAGAGAGAGAGAGAGAGAGAGAGAGAGATTGAGATTCAATGGATAACCTTGATGCATTGAGAATTTTTAAAAACCCAAAATGCATTAAGGGCATTTTAAGGATGTTAAATATATTTTACCATTAATTTTGAATTTTTTTTAAAAATATTTAAAAATAAGAGTTATTTCCTAAACCATAGTGATTATTTCTCTAATGATAGTACTTTCAAATTTAATTGCCAAAAGATAGTATTTTTGATCTTAACTTAATTTTCTATCCAAAAATTGTCATTTTCTTATTTTCTTTTTCTCAACTTTTGATAAAAACAACTAATATTTATCAAATTTTATGAAAATACCAATTTTATAAATGAAACTTTACAAATTACCGATTTTATAAAATTATAAAATGAAAATTTATAAAATATCATTTTTATAAATTGTCGTGAAACTTTATAATACAAACTCAAACATTATATATTAACTTTAAAAATAATAAAAGAACCAATACAATAAGTTCAGAACGTAAAACTTCATTTTTCTAAATTTACAACATTAGTCATGTACATTTAAAATTAACAAGTCTTAAACAAAATACCAATGAACAATTCACAAATATAAAAAACTTAAAAAAATCATATTCGATCAATCAACTTAAACAAAAATAAATTAAAATACTATAAGTATATACATCTAAATAATTCACATGTCCAACATGTAAATTATTAAACGAGCAACAAATCCTAAATATGTGTGATTTATTTAATATTCTAGTTTTTTCCTGTTTATGTTGATTGATCAAATATGATTTTTTTAATTTTTTTTATACTTGTGAATTATTGAAATTTATTTAATGCTTATGTTGATATTATTCATTTTCAATGTCAATGACTAATGTTGGAAACTTAAAAGTAACTTTTTATGATTTGAACTTATTGTATTGATTATTGATTATTTTAAAGTTATCATTTAATATGAGTTTGTGTTATAAATTTTCGTAAAAGCTTATAAAAACCGGTATTTTATAAAGTTTCATTTTATAAAATCGATAATTTATAAAGTTTCATTTTATGAAATTTGATAAATACTCTTTTTATTTTTTTACAAAAGTAGAAAAAGAAAAGACAACTTTTGGGTTAAAAAGTTAAGTAGAATGATAAAAACATCATGTTTCAATAATTAAAACCAAAACAATCATATTTTGGTAGTTAAAATTTAAAGTACTATCATTTGGAAAATAAAATTTCAAATCACTATGTTTTGGTAAATAATTCTAAAAATAATTAGTGATAAGGAAACAAATCAAGTCATAATTATAATTCCTAATATACTTCATCTTCCTCCCTCTCTCTCTCTCTCTCTCTCTCTCACTCTCTCTCTCTCTCTCTCTCTCTCTCTCTCTCTCACTTTGACCTCCTTCACCCCTCTCTCTATCTCTCTCACAAATTTTGGTGTCCTTCTCTAAGCAGCCGCCGCACCACCGCCACACCAGCTGCCGCTGCATGAAACTTATATTCATCTTGGCCGCTGATGCACCACCGTTACACCAATAGAATCTATGCACACATGTCGTTGAGGATAAAGGATAAGCACGTGATGAAGAAGAAGATGTGTATTGTGTGTTTGATGACCACCAAGATGATGAAGATGATGACGATAAACATGTTGTGATGAATGTTATGTCTCCGATATGATGAATAATGAACACGAAGATGGTGGATAATCCGAGATGATGAACACGCATATGGTGAAGATGAACAATCCGAGATGATGAACACGAACATGGAAGATGAATCCTAAATGAAGATGTATCATATTTGAAGATGAATCCGATGAAAATGCTGTGAAGCTACTTTTAATTTCTATAAATTTTGAAGATGATGATGAATATGGTCGAATATGCATCACGATTTTGGTGATGCATGACGATGAGACAAAAACGAGGATGATAGGGCCGAAATGCATCGTGTTTGAAGATGCATCGTGTTTAAAGATGCATCCGATGAATTGGATGAAGATGCATCGTGTTTGTTTAGATTTTGTAATTTTGGAAGTATCAATTTAATTTATTTAACATTTATTGTTTAATTGTTTGATTGAATCTTCGTTAATTTAAAATTACTTTTTATTTGACTAGTATATTATTTTTCCCTAAATACCCTTATGCATACTAAATACGTGCATCGCGTGATGCACCGATGATCATTTTATCTAAGGTCTAAGATTGGTTCTTTTTTGGTTTTCGATGCGTATGGTTCCCCATAGAACCTGACCTTACACACACACACACACACACACACACACACAGACTAAAGATTTTTTTGATAACACTTTATTTGTTGTGAACATTGTGAACAAACATAAAATGATTTTGAATCTTATGAATCTTGTTGAAAATAATACTCAACCCTTCTATTAATCTATTAATCTTATTGGATCCTATGAATTTTGTTGAATTCTATGAGTTTGTCGAATCTTATGAATCTTGTTGAATCCTATGAATCTTGTTACAAACACTACTATGAATCTTTTGAAGGTTCTGAATCTTGTTGTTGATACTTCTATGAACCCTTTGAATTATATGGATCATGTTACGAACATTTATTAATATATATGAATGATTATATGTATTTTTTTATTTGTTCACAACGAATAACTTGTTTACAATCGATCTCATCCCGATAAATAGACTATACACACACACACACACACACACACACACACACACACACACACACACACATATATATATATATATATATATATATATATATATATATATATATATGTGTGTGTGTGTGTGTGTATATACATACACTAACACACACACAATTATATATATGTTGAGGTTCAATTGAGAATTTTTATGCAACTGAGAACCTCAGAGAACTTTATGCATAATTTCTTTTAATAAGGGTGCATTAAGGGGAAACATGGAAAAACAAATATATGAAAACTAATTTTTTTTAAGGGAGAATTTCATATATACCCCTCCAAAACTTCATAATATCATATATACCCAACCTAAAATTTTAATATCATATATATCCCTCCTAAACATCATTATATCATAAATACCCAGTTTTAGTTATTAATATCACATATATCCCTCTTAAACATTATTAATATCATATATACCCAAATTTATTAATTTAATTATTTTTAAAACATTTAAAACTCATATTTAATATTTCTTATTAATTAATGACCATTATACCCTTACTCATTTCTTTTTTCCACTAGACTTCAAAATATCATATTTATCCAACTTAATATGTAAGCAGTTAACTGTATGTAGAAAACTATAGGGAAAAAAAACAAATAAGAAAATATAATAAAATGATACGATTTGATTACAAACGAGCAAAAACATGATACAATTTTTTTTATTTTTAATGTTAATTTGTTTTAGTTTAAAGAATTTATTTAGTAATGTTTACAAAAATAAATTATATAAAATTATTAAAAGAGATATGATATTTTAATTTAAGTTGGATAAATATAATATTTTGAAGTTTATTTGAAAGAAGAAATGAGTAAGGGTATAATGGACATTAATTGATAAGTAATATTAATTATAAGTTTTAAATGTTTTAAAAAATAATTAAATTAATGAATTTGGTATATATGATATTAATGATGTTTAAGAGGTATATATTTGATATTAATAAATAAAATTAGGTATATATGATATTATGATGTTTAGGAAAGATATATATGATATTAAAATTTTAGGTTAAGTATATATGATATTTTAAAGTTTTGAAAGGGTATATATGAAATTCTCCCTTTTTTTAAATAAATCAAAAAGATAATTTAAAAAATTAAATCAAACATTAATAAACTACCTAAAATCACTCTCCCTCTCACTTCATCTCTCTCCCCATCACTTCCCCTCTAACCGGCCACCCTCTCTTTCTCCATCACTTTCTCTCGGCTAACCACCACCACTGACCGCCGCCCGCATCATTTCGACTAACCACCTCCACCACCTTCACGCCAACACGACCACCACCATCTGCACTCCTTGAATCACCCCCATCTCTCGACTAACCACCACCCCGACCGCCGACAATAACCAACGCCGCCGCCTGCAATCCTCGACCAACAACACCGCCAACACCACCACCATCATCAACTACATGGCCGATGCCGCCACCTGCACTGCCTTAAACCGCTACCGCTAGCGCCTCCACCTTCACGCCAATCACCATTCCACTTGGCCATCGCGTCTCCTTCTCCTCCCCTCGGCCACATGCACCACCGCTACCTCGAACGATGATGATGAACGATGAATACGATGATGATGAGTAACAACGATGCATCACAAATTGTATAGATTTTGTATAGATAAAGCTGAGATATATCACGAATTGAACGATTAATATGAAATGCATCGATATCTCCATCATTTTTTTGAATTTGTGTATTTTTGTTAAATTTGGAAGTATATCAATTGAATTAATTTTAGCATTTATTATTTAATTAGTTGTTAAAACATTAAATCTAATGAGGTATGCACATTCTCAAAAATGCACTTCCATGTTTGTTTTGCAATGCACAAGATGCATAAAATTGTCCAACTGTTTACACTTTCGCCATTTAATCTAATCCATACAATTTTTTGATCTAATAGATGATATATGTTCTTTTGTTTCTCGATGCACA